>JAQQSW010002373.1:0-14977 GCA_028646575.1 Pseudocheirus occidentalis
CAGAGTTGAGGAGGAAATGCATTCCAGGCAAAGCCAGGGAGAAGGGAGATGGAGTGTCATGTGTGAGAAGGCCAGTGTGGCTGAATCACAGAATATCAAAGCATGGAAGGAGAGTACAGAGTGTGATCTCCACCTGTTGAAATCTTCATCTGCTTTTAAGACTCTGCTCAGGTGCTCTCATCTCCATGGAGTCTTCCTGATGCTCCAGTGACAAAAGTGACTCACCTACCTCTCCTTCTCTCTCTCCGTCTCTTTCTCCCTCTCCCTCCCTCACTCTCCCCTCCTCCCTCCCTCCCTTCCTCTCTCTCTCTCTCTCTCTCTTTCTCCCTCTCCCTCTCCTTCTCCTTCTCCCTCTCCCTCTCCCTCCCCCCTCCTCCCTCCCTCCCTCCTTCCCTCCCTCCTTCTTTCTCTCTCTCTCTCTCTCTCTCTCTCTCTGTCTCTCTCTCTCCAAATTTTTATACACCTTTATCTTGACCTTGCCTTTATCACACTGTCCCTTGTATCATGGGTATTTGCATATATATATCATATACCCCCTATTAGATTGAAAATTCCTTGAGGTCAGGGACAGTGTTGTTTTTCATCTTTATATCTCTATAACTTAGCACAATGGCTGCCATATAGTAAGTGCTTAATAAATATTACTGAAATGAATGGAATGAAGGTCATTTACTTGAACTGTGATTGCTGGCATGGAACATCAGACTGTCCAATACAGGACCAAGGGACCAAAGATTTAGAGCTAAAAATGACTTAGAATACAAAACCTTGCAATCATCTTTGATTCTACCTTCACCTCACCCCTCATTTCAGGCTTTTGCACATTTCTGTCAATTCTGCTTGGTAATATCACTTACATTTAGGCCAAACACCTCTTTATATAGATCAAGGAGAAGGGAGGGAGGGAGGAAGGGAGGAAGGAAGGAAGGAAGGAAGGAAGGAAGGAAGGAAGGAAGGAAGGAAGGAAGGAAGGAAGGGATGGATGGATTAAGTGCCTACTATATCCCAAGCACTGTGCTAAGCATAAATATTATCTCAGAAACTCCAAAAGTATTATTATCCCCATTTTCAGCAGAGGAAACAAAAGCAGGCAGAGGTTATATGAAATCACCCAGAATCACATGGCTAGAAAGTCTCTGAGGTCAGTCTGAACTCAGGTCTTGCTGACTCCTGTCCTAGCATGCTCTATCCACTGTGCCACCAAATCTGTTAGACTGTGAGCTCCTAGAACACAGAGATTGTCTTTTGCCTTGTGTTTCCCCAGAGCTTAGCACAGCACCTGGCACATAATAGTATTTAATAAATGCTTATTAGCTGATCAATTCACCTAGTTGCCTAAACAGCTAAAGTTAAGTGACTTGTCTGAGGTCACAAAGGTAGAAAGCATCAAAAATGGAATTTGAGCCCAGTGTTACTCAAACTTCTGAGCTGGGTCTTCAGTGAAGAACAATATTCTAACTGATGCTTTCTCAGTCTTTAGAGTGAAAATCAAAAGTATCCAATAAAAGGTTGCTAGGCTATGTCTAAATAGTCTAATCATCACAGACATGCCTTTACTAAAAAATTAAGCAGACAGATAGGTGGTACAATAGATAGAATACTGGGACTGGAGTTGGGAAGAACTGAGTTCAAATCCAGACTCAGGTGCTTACTGAGTGACCCTGGGCAAGTCACAATCTCTGTCTACCTCAGTTTACTCAGACATAAAATAAGGATAATAATGATTTACCATCTAGGGTTCTAGGGAGGATCAAATGAGGCAATATTTGTAAAGTGTTTAGGACAGAACCTTGCTTGCCTATAGTAGGTACTATGCTAATAATTATAATAATTTTGCTTAATTACTTTGTTATTAATTTGCTTATTATTATTTTATTACTATTATTATACCCATATCGTAGAATATTTTGAATCATAAGGGGAAAGGGAGCAGAGGCCTGGAGTTTAGTAGTCCTAGGTTGGGAGAATCAATTTAACACACCCTTCATCCTTCAGGGTCCTATGATGAATAGGGTGTCAGTTTCCATGACTTGGCATTCCAAACCCTGGGTAACTGAGGATGTAGGTAGCCTGCAGAGACTGGTATTAGTTTTGCTCTGGATCAAGAAAAGCTTAATATTTGGATTTCCTGGGCTAAACTAACCTCACACTCAGCATCAACCCAATAGACTCATCCCAAGATGCATCAGTGACATACCCAGAAAAGAACCTGCAAATGCAAAATGCAAATGCAAATGCAAATGCTCAGCTCTGAGTCCAAGTGGCCAGAAGCTCTGGTTCCCTCATGCTCAGGATCTCTGAGGAATCAACTAAAGATTTGTTATCAATGAATTCTATTCCCCCTGCCCTTTAAAGATAGACAATGATGCCATAACATCCTCAAAAAGCAGTGGGACTTCCACAATCTTATGAACCAGAGGAGCAGACATTGTAAACAGTGTAACCAGAGGCTCAAGCCCATTTACATGAAATTCTCCTTTGGTGGAGGTTAAGTATAAGGGGTGGAGTTGTTGAGAGTCTGGGAGAAGAAATAGCTTAGTGTTCTGGTTCCCATCTTCAAGAGTGAAAGGTACAAGGTTCCAGATTCTCTTTATGGAAAAATCCTTAAGGAAAAGACTTAAGGGACTTCCTCTTAAGAAATAGAAAGACTCTGAGAAGGAACAGAATGTAGAGGAGCTGGCATTTTGATCACATCCCTATTCTCAATTTACCATACTATGGACTTCAAGGAATTTCCCATTGATTAGGATCTAGCACAATGTCTGTCTCTGTCTCTATCTCTGATTCTCTCTTTCTCTTTCTCTTTCTCTCTCTGTCTCTCTCTCTCTCTTTCTCTCTCCTTTTTTATAAGTGTATTTCAATATAATTCTTTCCATTGTAATTGGTGTATTTTATTGTATGCATTTAAAAGCATTATTCTGCAAAAAGATCTGTGAAACAAAGTAGGTTAAGAGTTTCTCTATTAGGGGAATAGAACACTATATCAGAAATTCAGCCCAACTTGTATTTCAACAGGATTACTGTCAAAGGCTCATCTTGGCTGTAAAACTGACCCCAGTCTCACTTCCTGCCACTACTTAAGGTACCAAATGTATACAAAACACACAAAATATCCAAGGAGGGACAATGAACATGTAAGACATTGCTTACCTAGTTATCTTTTCACAATTCTCAAAGATCATGGTCCACACATAGAGTCAAGAACAAGTACCAGTGTAAGCTTTGTGCCAAGTAGGAATTCGTCAGGACAATGGAGGTAAAAGACAGACACCTCCTTTACTTTTCCTCTCAGGAGCAGTATATACACTGTGTACCCTTGTTTAGCAGCAGCTCTTTTGGAACCAGGCAAGATGTAAATTCAGGATGTCTCTCCCTTTCTTTTTTTCCTTCTTGATGACATCTCCTCTCTTCTTCTCAGGACAAGCTACGCCACATGTGTATTCATTCTCCTTCCCTACCAACATGAGTCTATAAGCTCTCACCACTCATTTTCTCAGGAGTATCAGCCTAGAACAGGAGTTCTTAATCATTTTTCTCATAGATTTATTGGGCAATTTGGTGAAATATATGAATCCCTTCTTAGAATTATGTTTTTAAATGCACAAAATACAAGATTACCCAAAAATGCACGGAATTATAATGGAAACCAATTATGTTGAAATGTGGTTATCAAAAAAAATTTTTTAAGTTCATGGACCCCGTGTAAAAAACACTTGGCCTAAAAGGTGGAAGTGTCACACATCCTAACCAGGACCCATAAGTCACACAGCAAGGCATCTATAATCTTATGTCTGGAGGTAGAATTAACTGTTATCCTGAGACATTACCTTTGAAAGCTGGATCAAAGCATGTACACTTCAATATAATCTATGTGTGCTTGGCCTGATATTTAGGATATAAAAAGTAAATTTCTCATGCATATAAACTGTTTTTGGTAGATTTTCATGTTTATATTATACTAAAATACCTAAAATAGCAAAAACAAATTTTAGCCCTCTATTTTATATGAATGTTTCTCCTTGCCTTTCAAGGAGATCTCCGTATGTGTATTTTGTATGTGTGGGCAAGGAGAAAAAGAAGAGTGCATCTATTAAAGCATCCTTTTCCCACCAGCTAAGATCTGAAAATTTTAAGCCTAGTTTGAAAGGAAATTTGTGATATACAGCCTTATTTATAGAGAACATAGGGTCCTTTTGGTCCTCAAATGGAATGTTCATGACAGCAGTGAACTTTCATCCTCTACACTATAGTTAATTATGTACATGTAGAACCAAAATAATGCATTTATGGAGAATAGCAGCGCATATTAAGATGATAGATTCAAGTCAAGACAAATTTTAAAAGCATCCATTAAGTCCTTATTATATGCCAGGCAGCATGCTAGGCTCTAGAGATATAAATATAAACAAAATGAAACATCGTTCTTGCCCTCTAGGAGTTTATATTCTAATCGGGTGGGAACAACACATAAAAGGGGGATCAAAAGCTGCTGAAGGCATCCTGAAAGTTATGACACCAAAGCAGAAGGGGGTCACAGGTGTGGAGGGAAAAGCCAAATGAGAAAAAAAAAAGCCAAAGACCAGAGAATCACAGAATGGTTGGTCTGGACTCTTCCTCAAAATGGAGAAATTCCTTCCTGTAAAACGGGGGATTCGCATGGAGAAATAAAGTTAAAGGGGGGAAGAATGGTAAAGAGCATTTGAGTGAAAATGAATAGAGGTATGAAGAGAGCATTGTTATCGTCAGAAGAGGAAACAGTCAAAGGGTTCAATATTAGCTTGGCATGAAGGCACAGTAGAAGACAGTGAACTTCATAGACTTTGGATAACTTTCTGGAGCACTTTCCCTGCCCCAAACAAACAAAACAAAAGAGCTAATAATTTATTGACTTACCTTGGAGATCATTTCACACTTCTGGATCTGATTCTCATCCAAAGAGGAGGAACTGGTTGTTGGCACTGAAATGATAGGTAAATATATATTCTATCTTAGAATTTATGAAAAACAAGAAACAGACAGCCAAGCATAGTCTTGACATGCATGTTAGATTTTGGGAGAGCAGATTGGATGAGGTTCAGAAAAAATATGCATAGAACTTTAAGGATAAAATTTCTACCAGAGAAATCAGCCCACAAAGGTAAGAAAGATCTCAAGAATGAAAGCCTAAAGATGCAAAGTGAAATTCTTTTGACAGGAGAAAAAGAGATTGATATGAATGCACAGGGAACTCATCAACCAACTTAGATTTTTAAGGACATGTACAGAAAATGGAAGCAAAGACAAATAAATGAAGGTGAATACAAAATAGTGAAATAACCCCGTAAAAGCACTGTTAGAAGTACCTAACTTGAAATGAGTTAAGGCTGGTGGAAAAAGAAAAAATAAGGACAAAAAATCCACCTCGTTTTTTGGTTTGATTTTTTTAGCTGTGTTATGGAAAAAAGTTCTTTTAAAGATTCAAAGAAGGGAGAGAGTCATTGCTCAGGGTGAATGGGATGCTAACAGCAGATAACAGAGCAAGAGTATATATAGCTGCTCAAACTTTATTTTATTTCTGTTTCTTTTGCCAAGGAGAAAGTTCTGTGGCTTGGAAAGGACAGAGAAAAACATGGCTTCTCTGGAATTGCTACCCAAAGCATGAGTATAAGAGATAGTGAGAGAGGATCTAGCTACCCTTGATAAGTTCAAGTCACCAAGACCAAAATATCTTTGAATAGTGAACTAAGCATATTGCTAAATCCCTGTCCCTGATCTCTGAAAGACTGTAGAGAACATGAGATGCTGCATGACTGGAAAATGGCAAGTAATGTAACAAATTTCAAAAAGAGCAAGAGAATGGACTCTAAAAGCTCTATGTCAGTGATTTTTACTTGAATTCCTAGTAAAATTCTAGAAGAGTTCTAGAGGCAGCTAAGGTGACTGAAAGGCTAACTCCTCAAAGGGGAGGAAAATGCTTCCAACATAGGAATTATGAATTTTCCATGTGATCTCCTGAGTTAGGAAGACCTGAGTTCAAATGCAGCCTTAGAAGCTAACTACATAACCCTAAACAAGTTATTTAACCTCTGTCTGTCTCAGTTTCCTCGGGGTAAAAAATGGAAATAAGAATACACTTTCTTCCCAGGGCTGTTGTAAGGATTAAATGAGATAATGTTTGGAATATACTTAGCACAGTGCCTGGAACAAAGGAGATGCTTATTTAGTGTTTCCTTTCCTCCTTAACTTTTTTTGTGTCATGGGAATCCCGCTGGCAGTCTGGTGAAGCCTATGAGCTCTTTTTCAGCAGAATGTTTTTAGATGCTCGAAAGAAAATACACAGGATTATAAATGAAATCAATTACATTGAAATACAGTTAAATTATTTTTTAAAACAAGTTTTCAGACGCTAGGTTAAGAACCCTGTTCTGGATCATATTTTGTGAAGATGAGAGCATTCTTGCTCCAACCTTCTTCATGGGATATACAGAACATGCATTGATATTTCCTCTGTCTTTGCAGTCTGTTATGTGATGTATGAATGAGATAGTTCCTAGTTATGCATGACTGAGGGGTTTATATTGTATGATGACAAAAAGTCTGATTGGCTGTAGAATCAGAAGATCTGATGTCTCAAGGCTTGCTGAGCCAGAATTGAGTGGGCATGCCAAAGAAGCTTCCTCTACTTGCATCACTCTCTTTCCTTTGGGGCTTCAAATGAGTCAAGATTGCTTTGAATTACCTCCCAGAGGGCTGGGTTGAAGATTTCCCTGTTTCCCAAGATTGCCTGGATATTTCTATTTAGGAGCATATATTCCGCTTAGATTAGGAAAGATGTTATACAAATACAGAGAAATCATGTACTCACAGCTGATGTTTGGCGGGAGACCCCAGACTTCCCCAGACTGCCAAAGGAGTCCATGACACAAAAAAATATTTAGAACCCTTACTAGATAAGTCCATGAAGCTCCTTTCAACTGTGAGATTATGTGACTCTGTGTAAGTTCTTGAAGGCTTGAAAGGCTTGAAAAATCCACCCACTGTGTTGCAGGACACCAGACATTTTGAGACTTTTCTGTGACAGAATCATCTTCACAAGACAAAATGAGTACTTCCATGCCATGAGAAGCATAAATTTTGGCATTAACAGCAATTCCATTTAAAAAAAATATATTGAAAATTGCCCCTCATTATAGCTTTCTGAATGTTGTACCCTAGGCAGAAGCCCATCTTGTTCATCACTACCTACAGCTCTTTGTATGTCTCTTTCTCTACCACTACTTTTTAAATTCCTTGAGACCAACAACAGATCCTATTTATCTTTGTATAAATCTTCAATAAATGCTTGCCATATTAAGTCAAAATTTTATAATGCCCATATGAAGATGAAACATATTTAATCCGTTATGAGTCATGAATACCTTGGTGTAAGTTAGTTTATTAGGGGCACCACAACCACTACCACTCAGGGAACCGAGAAGTCAAGAATTTTAATTTGGGGCAGAAAAGAGAATATGATTTTAAATAAGCATTATTTAGAAATGATAGTCCCAAGTGATACTGTCACCATGGGAGGAAGGAGACAGCATGTGTATACTAGGCAATGATGGGGGTTGTGGTACAGAAAGGAAAAATGAGAGGGCATCTCAGACAAAATACTAGGTTTACAGGGCATCTTCAATGACAATATACTTACCAGGTCAAAACCAGATTGAGAAAAGGCCCATTTCAATATGGGAACCTTTTTCAACACTCATAAGTGACTCCTCATATCAATGCTAGCATCCCCTAAAATCACGAGAAATATGGGCTTTCTTAACAAGAAGGTGACAAGGCAGTGACATGTTTCTGAAACACCTGGGGCTCAGACATATCCACAGTCCTGGACCACCACTAAGTGAACCCACCTTCTGCCAGTGGGTTCTTGCTCTTCTTCCTGCTGAGTTTACAAAAGGAGAATTGGGCTGCACACTTTTTGCAGCCTCAAGTAATGGTATCCCATGGCTTTCATCATGGCTTAGCAGCAGGACCTAGGAAAATGAACCATAACGAAAATGTATTACTATTCAATATGGGAGATTTTATGTAAATATTACTTATGGTTTTAGTTTTATTTTCCATGCTGATTTAGGAGGTTCCTACTGATTTTCTATGGGGAAAGGAAACAAAAGGGGAAAAAAAGTATTTTGGGAAGTCATCAAACTGGAGTTAAACTAATATCTCATCTCTCTCAGATTTCTCCCTCCCTCCCCCCCCACAGTTCAGAAATCAATTAATGATGAATTTCTCTGGAAACTTTTTAAACAATATGATTTCATTAAAGATCTGTGCAAGCTCCATCAAATTTGCTTTCCAGGTGTGAATTACAAAATTAGCTTCATCCTTTTAATAATTTCCTCCTTGGCAACATTATAGTAGACTACATAATGTACAAGGCTGGCTGAGAGCTTGCTGGTAGGGAGCATAGCATTCTGTTTTCCTCTTCAATAATACAGATAAAAGCCTGCAGGATGGGGAATGTGGGCACCACATAAAAAGGGAACAGAATCCAAAGTGCTAAGGAAAATGAGGAAATAAAGGTGAAAAATCATAGTTAACCAGGCTTCAATACTACAGGTCATTAGGAGTAGAGGCACCTATCCATTCTCTCCCTGGGAATATGATATATCTGTAAGTTCAGGGGTAGAGGGAGAAAGAGAAAGAAAGAGAGAGAGAGAGAAAGAGAGAGAGAGAGAGAGAGAGAAAGAGAGAGAGAGAGAGAGAGAGAAGGAGACAGACACAGAGAGACAGAGACAGAGAGACAGAGACAGAGACAGAGAGACAGAGACAGACAGAGAGATAGAGAGACAGAGACAGAGAGACAGAGACAGAGAGAGACAGAGGGAGAGAATATAAAGAGATATACCTACGCGTAAGTAGGCAAATATGGAAATATTAAATCTAAGGGGTTGGTGTGTATGGATGCTGTTTTGGTTTTGCCCATGTAGCCTATATATGTCCACATAGGTCTGTTTAGATTTGGCTTGCAAGGAGACAAAAATAGGTATTTTGAGCATCTCCTTTCCCCATCTTTCTCCAAAGGAAATTTTGATTTCTGATTTCTGCTAAGGGAGGAAGCAGGAGTTTGGGGCCAGAGAATGGCCACTCTACCCTTTTCAAAGAGAAGGGTACCAGGCTAGAATTATATCTATCTCCTCCCTGAAACATTGCTATTCTAAAGGGAGTAATTTTTAAATTCAAACTATACTCCTGATTGTTATCCCTTAATGGGAAAGGAGGGCCCCAAGCTAAATATCCATGGCTTGTCTCCCTTTGCACCAGATGACAATTCCACAATGAACACACAAAACAAATAACAAATAAGCCCATTTATCCAAGTTGATAGAAAAACAGAAATCAAACCCAGTATACATAGGAGAATGAATACTTGATAATACATAGTGAATAATGAACTCTCCTGTGGGGAATGAGATAAGGATGAGAAAGAGAGAGCGAGAGATAGAGACAGAGAGAGACAGAGACAGACAGAGAGACACAGACACAGAGACAGACAGAGACAGAGCTGAGTCTCAAATCTCACTAAAAGGGAAATTCTCAGACCCTCTAGTATAGCAAACTGGGGGTGGGACAATGATAGAGCTTTCCAACATATCTTCTACATGTCAGCTTCTACCCAGTCTTTCTTTTGCTTTTCAGGGATTTGAAAAGAAGGCGAATGGCATATACTCTCTTACAAAGCTGGCAACCAAAAGATCCCAAATCTGTCTTCTCTTCTACTTGCAACAGCTCTGCCTACTCCACACCCCGGGGATGAATGAGGAGAATGTCCCATATAATTGGCCCTTTGAGCCAAAAATTATACTAATACAAATAATACCAAAAAAAATTGTAAAAAATAAAATTATGCCCATTCTCAAGGATCTCATGGAAAAGAGAAATAAAACATCAAAGGAAGATGGACTGTAGGGAAAGGGGAGCAAGGCAGCTGACTAGAGGGGGAACAGTCTGGGGAGTGAAGTGAATTCACTTAGGGGTCCCTCAAGAAATTCTCATCCCAGTCAGGTGCTCACCAATCCAGAGGGCAGGATTTATCCCATTTCTAGGACACTTCAAGGTTTATAAGGCACTTTCTCTCATATCAGCCCTAATAATATAGGCAACATGATGGCAGAGTGGATTAAGCTTGGTACTTAAAGTAAAGACAACCTACATTTTAGTCTTTCCTCAGATATTTACTAACTGTGTGATCCTAGACTTGTCACTTTACCTTTTTCAATTCCCATTTCTATATCAATAAAATGAGGGTCTTGTACTGGATCAATGTTGTCAAACTTAAAAAGAAATGGGGGACAAACACATCATATGTGTGATGACTAACTTTGATAGACTGGGCTCCTCTCAGCAATGCAAGGTTATAAAATAACTCCAAAAGACTTGTGATGGACAGGGATATTCACATTCAGAGAAAGAACTGCAGAGTTTGAATGCAATTAGAGCAAACTACTTGCTCTCTCTCTTTCTCTCTGTCTTTTGTGTTTTGTTCCTTCTTTCTCATTGTTAACTCCTTTGGTTATAATTCTTTATAACTTGATTAATGTTTAATGAAAAGGTATTAGTAAAACGTATGATTGCATGCCACCATGGGTGGGGGGAAGGGAAGGAGATGGAGGGGGAGAAAATTTGGAACCCAAGGGATTGTGGAACTGAATGCTGTTAACTAAAAGTAAACAAATTTAATTTTTTGTATTTTTAAATTAAAAAAAGAAAAGGGGGCCATTAAATTATACATAAGGATCCGTGCAGGTACTGTATTGGGAAACTACATTTTGACTTAGATAACCACATGTTAACATTATTTATGTTCTATCATATTTTCATTTATCCTGTTATTGATTTCACAATTACGTTTTAATACAGCCCATATGTCAGTGTTTCAGGCAATGTGCTTCATGGGTCACATGTTTGACACTTCTATACTAGACAATTTCTAAGGTCCCTTCCAATTCCACATCATAAGGATGATCTGAATCACATGGTAAAAACACTTTCAAATGATGCAGATTTGTTAACTAAGCTATGCTCTGATTTCATAATTAGATAAGAATGCTCTGCAATTGGCTTTTTAAATTGTCAGTTTCAAAGAGGACTAATTACATCACAGGGTGATGTCTTGAGTATCACATGAACCAGATTTAAGTGAGGCACGATTGCACAAAATCATCAGCCTCACACTTTCTTCCAAAGTCATCAAAGTCCAATGACAAGTCAGAAGTCAAGATCACTGGTGATGGCCTGAGATGCAGTGGATGACCTTGGTGTCTTGGACGTCTGACCAAACTCTTAGCACTCCACAGTGCCTATTTTAGCCTCTTCATGGCCTCATTGTAATAAATTGTTCTCATCCATTCACTCATTCCACCAGGAAGTCTTTACATGCTTGGAGTAAATATCCCCCTAACTCACTGACAGGTTTCTGGCACTTCATTTACCCTCTATTTGGTTTAGCTCTTCTGCCAAACTGGAGCTGCTGAGCATGATACAGCTTCTTGAAGTCACAGGTGAGAGCTGAGTGCCAAGTAGAGACCAAAGGTGGATAAGGGACCCTAAAAAAGGATCTAGCAAGCCCTCACATTGCAGGCACTCCTCCCTGAACACCCCAATTAAAAATACCTTTCTAAATAATGCTGGTCTCTACTCATCAGTGTGTAAATGTCAACTTCTAAAGTACTTGGATTTTTTTTCTTTTAAACAGGTAAACATACCTTTCCTAATAGTATTTACACTATTGATTTCTTTCCTAAGCTTCTTTTTTATGGAGAGAGCAAATATAAGCTTCAGTCTTGCTCTTGTCCGAAGTATAATCAATTAAAAAAAAAAGTAAAAACCACATCTTGCCATTGACTCTCTGCTGCCTACAGCAAGGTCTTCTGCCTTGCAGAGTCACCTGGGGGTTTAGTCTTACAAGTTTGTTACAGTATTAGTGACAGCAATTCAATGAGAGGCTAGGGGAAAGAGTGGTTAGTGTTCATTGAATTGGGAAATAGTAGCATAGGATTATGGAGCCCAAAGTAGAAGACACCTCAAAGACCCATTGGTAAAGACATGACAGAAGAGGACCAGAGGGGTATATCTTATCTCCTCATCAAAAAGCTTGTCAACATACCAAGGAAATCATTTCTTCATGAGAATTTCATAAAGTTCATCAGTAGGTCTGGGATTCCTACCACTCTTCATAGTTGTGAGCATTAGGAGCAATTTAAAATTACAGAATCTTAAGTTTGGGAATCATCACCAACCACCTATCCTCCTACCTAAAGCAAGAATTACTTTAGATCATTGTCAACAAGTAATTATCTGACCTAGACTTGAAGATTTAGAAAAAAGGGAGGATTTACCACCTCCAAAAGCAACCCATTCCATTTGTGGCCAGCTCTAAATGATAGAACGTTCTTTCTTATATTAAGTGGAAATCCTAAGTGTAAGATTTAAGAACTGGACCTGTTTCTAAATTTCTTTATGTTGTCAAGACATTTTTGATAAAAAAAAGTTCTTCCTAAACTAAACTAAATTAACCTAAAAACAATATACCCTATAGCTTCTTCCCATTTATCCTAGTTACACCCTCTGGGGTTGTATAGAATAAGTTTAATCCTCATGTGACCATTAAATCTAAGTATCTCCAATTCATTCAACCACTGCTCATATGACATGGTTTTAAGTGTCCTCACCATTCTGGCTATGCTCTTCCATATAAGCTCCATGTTGTCAATGTCCCTCTGAAAATGGAACACACGGAGCTATACATAATGTTTCAGGACTGGCTAGCTATGAGTATAATGGAACTATTAGCTCCTCTGTTCTGAGAATTCTTCTCCTATTTATGAGGCATATAATTGCTATTACACTTGTCATCCTTATCTCCCACATGGAGCCCTTGGATTATATGACTAGAGAAGAGTATCTTCCTGCCCTCAAGGAACTTACATTCTAATCAAGGAAACAACTTGTAAACAACTATGTACATACAAGATATACATAGTACAAAAAAGACATGATCTCTGAGGGAAGGTACTAGGAGGGGAAATGAAAAATGCCTCTTGCAGAAGGTGAGATTTGAGCTGAGCCTTGAAGGAAAGCAGGGAGGACAGGAGCCAGAGAGGAGGAAGAAGGAGCACATTCTAGGCATGATAGATAACAAGTGAAAATGTAGTCAGAAGGTGGAATGTCTTGTGAAGGCAAAAGCAAAAAAGTATGAGTGGCTAGCTCATAGAATATATGGAAGGAGACTGAAATATAAAACTGGAAAGGTAGTAAAAGAGGTAAGTAAAATTTAATGGAGGGTTTTTATTTGATCCTGGAAGTAATAGGGAGATACTAGAGTTTAATGAGTGGGGGAGGGGTGGGCATGACTTGATCAGACCTGCTGTTTAGAAGATGACTTTGGCAGCTGGGTGGAGAATATACTGAAGTGGGGAGAGACTTGAGGCTGTGAGATCTGCCAGAAGACAATTGCAATAGACCGAGCATGATCTGATGAGGGCTTGTAGTAATGTAGCAGTTAGGTCCAAGGAGAAAAGAGGGCGTATGGAAACTGTCACAGAAATAGAATCAAAGAGACTTGGTACTAGATTGGACATGGGTGTTGAGTGAGATCTTGGACTATTTGGAGGACAGTGTCCATAATAGGTCACTTACTCTTCAAATGCCTCTATTGCTCTTCCTATCACTAACCCATATTTCCATGATGCCATCAAGAGGTTTGGATTAACTTCTACGGGCCAAATTCAAAATTTAAGTAGGAGATAAAATTTAATGTTACTCAAAATAGTGTAAGATAAAATTTTCTATCTGTAATAAGACTTATGAATCCCTACTGTCTGGGGTGCCCTCCCTCAGTTAATGGCCTCTATATTCAAAAATTCAGAGACAGTATGCCATGATCACATAATTTATCATACATAATATAAAATGGAAAGGAAATAGAATGTGTATTACTATATGGAGATGTGCACCTCCAACCATCTCTTAACCCTCCTTGTGTTTGCCTGCTCAGAATTTCAGGTTCAACCAGGCAGAGGCCTAACCACACACACAGACTCTATGCTGAGGAAAGAGTGGAACGATTTTTCTTAGGACCAAGGGCTAGAGACAAGAGAAAGCAAGGATTATGAGGAAAATGTCTCTCCTCCTCTCCAAGCTCAATGGTCAATTAAAGTAGGTAACAGCTGTCAGTCTTAGCAGCTCTGGATCTCCATGTGGTTCCAGTTACTTTTTCTGCTCCAAGATCAGGAAAATTCCTGGAGTAGGACCCTCTGATTGTCTCACTTTCAAGTCTCCCGTGACTCTAAAGCAGTATGGGCTTTCTCATCTCATTGCAGTCACTGTTGATAATATCCCTGCAACATGATGCCCTTTGCAACAACTGCAGCAGCAGCACTTGTCTTTCCTGCACAGAAACATGTCATGCCAGTGCCAGTAGAGTTGTTGTGGTTGTGGTTGTTTGTCCTTCATTCTCGAAAAGGACTCTGATATCAGAAAGGTGATACCATGACTTGCCAGTGGATTGGATTTAAGTGAGGGGGCAGAGCTATGCAAAACCACTCATTTCGCTCTCTCCTCCAGAGCCATCTGGATCCAGTAGCAAGGTATAGATCAGGATGACTGGAGATAATTCTGGATATAGTGGGAGAATTTGGCCTTTGTAAGCTAATATCTTTTGGAGTTCTCATTTTGACTGAGACAATGCTCATTCAGTGATTAAGTAGGAAAGAAAGGAAAGAATGGTCGCTTTTACCTAGTCAAAAGAAAAAAAAGAACGTCTCATTGCAAGCAAAACTTGCATGATGGGGAATAGTAATTCAGTCTCTCACATGCCAGTATCATTAGAAATCACCCCACGAATATGAAAGCCAAGATGGCCACATAGAAGCAGCAAGGTTTCACAGCTTGCACATAGCCATCTCAAATACCTATAAAATATGACTCTAAACAAATTATAGGG
>JAQQSW010002376.1:0-14976 GCA_028646575.1 Pseudocheirus occidentalis
GCTAGGAAATTTCTGAGGCCAACTTTGAACTCAGGTCTTCCTGATTTCAGCAACCACTGTCCACTGTGCTACCTGCTTAGCTAGACCTAGATTTGGTCCCTGTGAAGAGTAACCATCTCCAGGCTAGGTTCAATTTTAACAGAAAGCTGCAAGCCTCTTAAACAACAAGCGGCAAACCCTGGAGTTAGTTGGTTGGAGTGGCTGCCTAGGTAGGCCCCAGCCACCCAGACAGTGAGGGGAGTTGGGCATTTGAGCCTAGGAAGATAAAGAGAACTTCTGTTGATAAGGATTTCTTAAGAAAATAAGTCACAGTTTAGGTTATACATATGAACATGCATGGATGCATGGATGTTTTTATATGTTTATATATGTGCATATATAATAATTTAAACATGCCTCATTACAGGTGATTTGTATGTCATATTTACTGTATATGTCATTAATTCATTAATATTACAATGGATTTGTGATATCAGCAATGTCATGGATCAATGCAGATCACTGCTCATTCATGCCTCCCCATCCTGCATGAATCTTGTCTTAAGCCTTCCCATAAATGCCACACACTGAAGAATTCCCTTTTTCCTTATTAAAAAAAAAAACAACTAAATTTTTGCTTCCCAGTGAACCTGTCCATAACTCACCTTTGGATCAAGTTCCTAGTGGTGTGTGTGTGTGTGTGTGTGTGTGTGTGTGTGTGTGTGTTCCCTCCTCTAAGGGAATGCCTTAGATACTTTCCAAAGCAAAATTGCCTTTCTCAGAGCTCCCCTGTAGCACTGAAACAGCACTTCATTAAACTGTCCTAGTGGACAAAAAAGGTGATACAGCTCTCTACTTGGGTAACACAGGCTATGGGCCTCTCTTTCTAAATGAAGATAAAAACCCAGTCTGAGAGGGGTGCAGTGGGGCAGAGCTACTCTGTGTGCAATGATAGCATGCATTCCAATGGACTCACACTTTGATCTCAATCCAAGCACATTTAATTTCAGATGCATGCAGCCCTGACATAGCTCCTTCATCATAAAGTTTTATTCTTCATAAAAGATCCATTTCCCTAGACTCATAAACTGACTACTTCTAATTCAGCACTATTTTATAAATACTTCCATTGCTAGCATCAATCAAACGCAGCTGACATTCAAACCACAAAACAACAGCTTGCAGCATTACCATGTTACACAATATGTATTTACTTATCAGGATGAAGAACACATGTCTGCAAAATCAGCAACATAACAGTTTTACCAGCAATTTAGAGACTCTCTTCCCGGTGAATACAGAGTTCCTGGTGTTCTGGATCATTTGTCCAACCTCAAGGAACGCAATAAATGCTATGACCTCTCAGAGTTGTTCATTAATCATGTATATTATTACAGTCAATTTATTTGTCAAAAGATGCTTCTCTGACCTTTGATTGCCTGTCTTCTGCTTAGCTGGGGAGTGCTGGCACATCATTTTCCACAGGCTGCAAGAAGCCACTCTCTGAGTTTCTACAGTCTCCGGGGATTTGGGACAAAATCATTCTAAGATTAGTAGTGTATCCTAAGATGTTTCAACAATTACCCAGCCTAGATAATATTATTTTTCCTACAGAATGTGCTAGAATTATTATTCCCCCTCTCCTTTTTCATCATGAAATCTCTCTTCTGTTGCCCTTAGGACAGGAGTATCTGTCTCTGATTCTCCCTTCTGATCTATGCTCCCTGAACTGTGTCTCTACAGTAGGCAAACCAAGCAGTGCCAAAAGGTACTACCAAAAGCAGTTATCTTTTGCAGAAATAGAAATGGGGATTTGGATGAAATGAAGGACGAATGAAAATATGGAGAGTATATGGCTACTCCTCCAATTTTTGTTGTTTAGACGTTTTAATAGTGTCTAACTCTGCATGATCCCGTTTGAGGTTTTCTTGGCAACGGTACTAGAGTAGTTTGCCATTTTCTTCTCCATCTCATTTTACAGATAAGGAAACTTAGGCAAAGAGGATTATGTGACTTGCCCAGGGTCACACAGCTATTAAGTCTCTGAGATCAAATTTGAACTCAGAGCTTCCTAATTCCAGGCCTAGTGCTTTATCCACTGCGCCACCTAGTGCCCAAAAACATAGGACTCAATTATTTCTACTTAAGAGTCTGGGTGTCTCTTAGATAGACTAGGAAACATTTGGAAGAAGAGCCAAAAGAAAGCCCAGGTGTCACATCATGCTATAGAAAATGTCCTAAGATGAATAAAAATTAATAAACCATTATTAATAATACATTATTTAAAATAATAATAATAAATTGTTAGTAAATTATGCCCTAGGATTATTTTTTTTAATCATTTAATTCAAATTATGGTATCTGTTGTATAATAGTCCCTGGGTTCTTCTCTCTCCTTTCATAATGGCTCAACATAAATTCTCACTTCTTCAGTTCCTTTGATTCCTATGACCTATTCCACTCCAACCAGGTCTAGTTAAATCTCAGCATCACTTACAAGAGTTTCAGTTCCTTAATTAAAAACCGCCATTTCTTTGTCTGTTCATAACTTTATTTCATTTCATCTTTCCCTATGCCTCACTTGTACTAAATCATTCTTTACCCTCATTGAAAACTCTAGCCCTTCCATCTGTCAGTACATTCTTAGGCAATTGCTCCTATTCAGACTACATTTTCCTTCCTCTCCAGCCATGATCCTTCTTAGATAATTCAACTCAATACTGTCTTCTACTTTGGAATGCCTTGCTTTCTTGTCCTGTCATTTCTTATCCTTTGCTAAATCTCAGCCCTTGATCATTTCCACCACTTGCCACCTCTACTCCTATTCATGTGCTGCTAAATAGTACTTATGGAAGTCATACAACCAACTTTATAGGTAGTATTATAAAGTCATGTTACTCAATTTCAATTGTATTGCCTTACTGCATCATGTCAATCTCTTTTATTTTTCCCTATACCACTAATGAAACATTTTCCAAATTTTCTCCAACTCTTCAAAACTCCCACATCTCTTTTTTCCATCTCTTAACTTCAGATTTCACCTATTACTTTACTGAAAAAGGAAAAAAAAACTTTGATGGGAAATTCTTTTTCTTTTTCATCATTTCATAATCCATTGACATTATCCTTGACCCTTTCCTCCTTTTCCCCAGTTTCTAACAATGAGATGATCCTTCTCCTCGCCAAGACCAGCCTTTCCATAGTTGTCTTTGATTCCATCTCCTTCCTTCTTTTACAGCAGATGACCGCCTTGATCATTCCTCCCCTCTCAAATATTCCACTTCTCCTTATTTACTGATCTTTCATTGCCTTCTTAAAACATGCCCAAGTCTCTTCGGTCCTTAAAAAACCTCCAGTCAACCCCATTATCCTATATCTCTCCTTCATTTCTCAGCCAGATTCCTAGGGGGAAAAAGCCTACATTCAGTGCTTCTACTTCTCCAATCCCTTACCCTGTAATCTGATTTCTATTTCATGGTTCTACAGAAACTATTCACTTCAAATTTTCCAATTGCATTTTGGTTTCTCAAGCTAATAGGCTTTTTTCCTTCAGTTCTCATTTTGCTTGACTTATGTGGTACAGTTGACTCTGTTGACCCCCCTCTCCCCATCTTTGTAAATAATTTAATCTTTATGATCCTTCTCTTTCTTGTTTTCTCTTATACCTAACTCCTCTTCAGCTTCTTTTGCTGGTTCATCATTTAGAGAATGTCACCTTCCTGTAGGTGTTTCTCTGTGCTCCCTACCTTTCTTTCTCTACAGTTTCTCTTGGTAAATTCATCAGCTCCCATAGGTCTAATTATTATCTCTGTAAAGGTAAATCACAAATCTTTTTTATCCAGCTTTAGTAGCTTCACTGAAATTCACTCCTTCACCACCAATTGACTTGGGCATTTCATGCTGAATATTGTCCTGAAGACATCTCAAAAACAACATATTTAAAAGAGAACTCATTATCTTTCCTTTAAAATTTGCTTCTTTTCCTACTTTACCTCTGTGACAGAAAAATAGTGATAGCTTCAACAGAAATATGTAAAGTAGGTCTCTTTCTGATCCTCGAATATGGAACATCATCTTTCTTCTCCATACCTTGGCAGTGACTATTCCCCATGACTGGGGTGTGGTCCTTCTGCCACTCTTTCTCATAGAACAATTTACTACCTTCAAGATGTAGTTCAAGTAGCTCCATCTATGTGAAACCTCCCTGTGAAAACCTATACCTGAATGTATATGTGTATGGATATACATATAGATATATCCCTTTTATCTGACTCTTACTCATCTGTAGGTTTATATGTGTACATGTATATTCACATATATTTCTGCATATATATGTATATATTCATACATGTGTGAATATACATATTCATGATCATATGTATTAAAAGCATATGTATAAAATCACCAATCATCCCCTTTGTGTGTGTGTGTGTGTGTGTGTGTTGTTTTATTATAGAGGGGCCTTTTTACTAGTTCAGGGGAAATATCAGGACCCAAAACTTCAGAAAAAATACAAACAGAAAAAAATTATAGAAAATACAAGCAGAGAAGTAAAAATTAGCACAGATCAACAGACAGATCCAACTGTCTAACCAAGGCAATACATACATAATTAACAGAGAGAAGCACCAACAACTGAGTTTTCCAAAGTCTGTGGGGTGCTTAATGGCTAGCCAGAGTCTCATCTTGTCAAGTCCCAAGAACACTCTTCCAATGAGTGAGCCCCAAAGCAAAATGCTAACCTCAGAGTATTTATACCCTTTTTGAATCAGAGGACTTCACAACCTTTGATGACTCAGTGTCTAATTAGAAATTAACAAAGGGTGTGAAAGCCTTCCTACAAGCAAGCCTCCCCTAAGCAAACTTCCCTTAACGGGCTCCAGGTAAGGACTATTAATGGGTCTTATAGCCCATTAAAAATACAGTCTCCTCCTCTTGTGTCATGAATGAGTATAAGTTGGAGACTATATATGGATCTTATTTCAATCTGGGGTTGTGTCTCAGGCTACTCCAGAGGCCACATGATATGTACATGAGTTAGAGAAATTAGCAACTAACAGTGTGGTTATGAGATACTTAGGTCATTCTACCTAAATTGTACCAGTTAAGCTTACTTTTGATTCCTTGTCCTTAAAGAAGGATGACCAGTGATGGACATGCCTCAAACTCACTATGTTAGTGGTTTATTAACAAAATTTCAATTGATTTAATGGTTTAATATGTCATCAAATAGCACTTATCACATGCCCTTTCTTTCATAAACATAATTGGAATGAGATTTCATAAAAATAAATAGAATGACAGGTCCTCAGATACCTTCTAATTTAGGTACCATGTTGTCTTCATTTTACAGAATAGGAAACTGAGATCCAGAGGCCTGAAATGACTTCCCCAAAATCACAGAAGTTCTAAATATGAAATATTAGTATAGTGTACTGGAAAAGAGGGTAAACTTGGATTTAGAAGAAATCTAATCCAAACTTCATTTCAAAAAGCCATAATTACTTGTGTGTGTGTGTGTGTGTGTGTGTGTGTGTGTGTGTAGATACTACCTCTGCATGGTTATTCTGAATCATCTAATCCTCTAGGTAGGACCCGTGTAACTGGCCTGGGTAAATAGTTGTGCAGAGGACACACCCTCAATAAATTCAGCTGCCTCAGTAAGGGGCTCCCTGCTCCCCAAAGAGGTCATGCATGATACAAATGGACTCTTTGAGTGATGATCCTCGTCCTCCTAAAGAAACTTCAGCTTTAGGGCAGTTAGATGGTGCAGTGAATAGAGCACTGGTCCTGGAGTCAGAAGGACCTGAGTTCAAATCTGACCTCAGACATTTAACACTTACTAGCTGTGTGACCTTGGGCAAGTCACTTAAGCCCCAAAGCCTTGCCTTTCCCCCTGCATAAAGCAAATAAAGGAGGGAAGGAAGGAAGGGAGGAAGGAAGGAAGGAAGGAAGGAAGGAAGGAAGGAAGGAAGGAAGGAAGGAAAAAGAAAGAAAGAAAGAAAGAAAGAAAGAAAGAAAGAAAGAAAGAAAGAAAGAAAGAAAGAAAGAAAGAAAGAAAGAAAGAAAGAAAGAAAGAAAGAAAGGAAGAAAGAAAGGAAGAAAGGAAGGAAGGAAGAAACTTCAGGCATTGTGATTTGGTCCTTTGTTCCCTATGTCCAACTGTATCTGTCACAGCTGATGTTAGGGTTAGTTCTAGCACCTCATACTTATGGGTATGCTATTCTAGGTTAGTAAATTAATCATTCTAAACCTCAGTTTTCTCATCTTTCAAACAGGAATAACAGTACCTGCAACACTTAGCTCACAAGGTTGTTGTGAGGATAAAATAAGAGCCTATGTAAAGAGTTTTACAGATCTTCTAACATTATTTAACAGAGACCAGATCCAACTCCAAGGTCAGGACTTTTGCCACATTGCCACCTTTCTAAGGTGAAAAATGATCATCTCTAAAGTGAATGGAACAGTTGCATTCTTCACTACCTTCACATACAGAGAAAGCAAGTGTGTGTGTGGGGATTTGTGTGTGTGTGTGTTTCTGAATATTCTAGTTTCAATGGCAGTTCCATGGAAAGAGTTTCTAAATATGAAGGATGAACTTTAACCACTTCATGAAAGCTAGCTGTCCACACAATTTATATAAATTCATCCATATTAAATTCTTGTGCAAGTACGTCTCTTCAGAGATAGATGTAATGGAAAGTTCAGAAAAGACACCCTTGAATTAGTAGGCATTAATTCACTAGTTTGTGCTAGGCAGTGTACTAAACACAAGAAAAAAAGTAAAATAAAAAACAAAAAGCTTGTATACTAATTTACAATATCTCATTTAAATAAATCTGTGCATGCAAGATATGCACAGAGCAAAAGGGAGGCAATGTTGAAAGGGAAAGGTGAATGGTGGGTTTTGGAGAGGGGAAGGAAAGTGCTTTTCTAGAATATGCTATAGTCCCTGTATTCAAATAACTTAGAGCCTAAAAGAAATTCATTTTAAAAATAGATATAGTGCATAATTTTCCATAATCAGTAAATCTTATCATTGTAAGGGAACTCAGTTGCCATCTTGTCTGACCCTTATATTAGGTGGAAAATAAATCCCCATCACAAGTGATCATTTAGCAATTGCTTGATTGAAGACCTCCAATAAAGAAGACCCATTACCTACCAAGGCAAATCCCTTCACTTCTGGATAACTTTTATACTTATGACATAGTCATTATAGTAAATTGAAAATTTCCCCTTTGTAACTGCCATCCATTTCTCAAAATTCATACCTTCATCTGGGGTCAAGGAGAACAATTCTGATAATTTTTCCATTTGAAGGTCCTTCAAATACTTGGAAACAATTATTTCCTGCCAGTCTTCTCTAGGCTTAATATTTCCAGTTCCTACCATCCATCCTCATGTCACATAAATTAGATTTCATATTGAGTTCTTGCAATATAAATACACATAATTTACATGATTAATACCTTAGAGTGGCCCAGAGTAATCTACGAGATCTAAGGAAGAAGATAGCTACAGTTCAGTGGGATATGGAAGGCTTCAAAGAAGTAATATTTCAGTTGGGTTTTAAAGATGGGGAGAAGCTAAAGAGATGAAGAGTTCAGGGCATTCATTACAGGCACAGGTAATAAAATGAGCTGAGAGTAGAGGGTATATTTTAGCAGGAGCTAGGGTTAAACAAGAAGATAAGAAAATAATCTACTGTAGTTAGAGTATAAAATGTATAGAGAGGGACAACATGAGATAAGATTTGAAAGATAGTTTGGTGCTAGATTTAGAGAATCTTGAATATTACTTGAAAGGCAGTAGGAAACCACTTAAATATTTTTAGCAGAAGAGTAAGTGGAATGATAAATCTATGGATAAGACAATTCTTTTGGCAGTAGAATGAAGGATAGAATGGAAGTATAGAGAAAACTATTTGTAGTCTATTTGGGCATTGAAGAGGGTAATGTCAAGAGAGATAGTGAAGAGTGGATGAACAAGAAAGATATTGGAGAAAGAAAATCAACGGGACTTGATAGCTTATTGAATATCAGAGAAGACGGAAGTAAGAATTAAAGAAGAAATTTTAAAAGGAGAAATAGACTTAGGGGAAACGACAATGAGTTAAAATATCATCATTCTGTGTTTGAGATGCTGTTGGGGTATCCAGGAAATGATGTCTTGTAGGTCACTAGTGATCCATTAGAGTAGTCTCAGTAGAATAGTGTGAGTAAAAATTTGAATGCAAAAAGTGCATCAAAGAGTGGGGTGGGAAGATGGGGAAGTCACTTTTCCTTTTAGATTTCATCTGTGCAGATTCCAGTGAGGAACTTTATCTACTATTTGATGATTAGTACTTTCTCTGTCATTTTAAGGTCCTGGAAAGTTGCCTGGGGTACTGCAAATTTAATTGATTTGACTAGGTCCAAAATCAGCTTGCATCTCAAAAGTAATACTTGAACTCAAGTCTTCTGATTCAGAGGATTGTCTTTCATACACAACACTTTGTTTCTCCCCAGAGACAACTTTTTCAAGAAGGTTAACAATGAAGGTAAAGACAGAAAAAGGGACAGGAACTGAACAGTACAGAAGGATCAAGGGAAAACTTTTGGCTGTTTCAAGGAGTGTTGGAATTATTGTCATCTCTCATATTAGAAAAGAATCAGGGTTAATGGTCAAATTTTAGAATAATGTATAATTTAATTCAGAGAACACCTTCAGAGATGAACAGTAATTTCTACAGTTTTATATTTCTGAAAGGATTAATCTCTTTTATTCTTGTCAGAGAATTGGATCCCAAAAAAGATTGGCTAAGTTTATAAAATATAATAATTATGACTAATGTGTGTTGTTCAAGAGAAAGGGGTTGAAGAGAGAAAAAAAGTTACTTTAAAATTTATGTACTACAGAGAAAAATGGCTCTTATGTAGAAGGGATGGATGCAACTTGAGGCGATCTCTTAATTTCCACCTTTCCAACCAGAACTCAATTGTACTTTTTTATGAATGAAGGAATCAGTTGGATCTTATAGAGGTATCCAGAGTCTCTTCTCACTTTATATCACATATCTACAAAGCTGAGTCTACATATGGTCATCCAATTGACTTGGATTTGGTGGACACATTGTGGTTTTAGCACACAGACATAGCTCTAGTTCCAAGAGAGATGGATGATAGCTAGATGCAGTATTAGACTAGTTACAAAGATCAAGAGAAAATTAGGTCAAATTCAGGGTCACAAAAAAGCTGATGGTCTAAGAATCCAAAGTCTGAAAAGTAGAAGAGTGTCCTGATCCTAAGGTTAAGCATTCAAAATTTAGGAGCAAAAGGTGTCTATGAGAGCTCAATCCTCAAGTAGAAGCTGGGGATTGTTTTCTTATCTCCCTCTTTTATACCGAATTTGACAGTCAGAGAGGTCAAGGTTTGAAGCTGAACTCTGCTACTTATATTCATATGACCTTGGATACCAGGTGGAATGAGGCTGGCAGGTCCTTCATGAAGGTGGCTTAGGAAAACCTCCCTTCATGGGGTCTTGATATTAGTATCCTCAAATCTCAGAGCTTCAATGGTTGTGAGGCACTTTGGCCTAACCTGTCCTTAAAGAATGAATTTCTCTACAGGAAAAGTTCTTAACTGGTGTGTGTGTGTGTGCATGTGTGTGTGTGTGTATGTGTGTGTATGTGTGCGTGTGTGTATATCCCTTTGTCATCTGATAAAACCTATTAATTATTCATAATAATGTGTTTAAATATGCAAAATAAAATAGGGTTGTATTGAAGTATAGTTATCAAGATATTTTATAAAAGTCATAGAACTTTTGAAATTCTTCTACTGACTCCAAATTAAGTACACTTTCTCTACAGCACCCCCAAACAATCAATTTGCCACCATATCTAAGGTGTCTAATATGTGGCAGAGGGTAGCTAGGTGGCATAATTCATAGCACACTGGACTGGGAGTCAGGGAGTCTCAACTTCTTGAGTTCAAATCTGGACTCAGATACTAGCTGTGCCACCCTGGGCAAGTCACTTAACCCTGTTTGCCTCAGTTTCTTCATCTGTAAAATGAGCTAGAGAAGGAAATAACAAATCATTCCAGTATCTTTGCTAAGAAAATCCCAAATGGGGTCACAAAGAGTTGGGCATGACTGAAACAACCAAACAGCTCCTCCATTGTGCCAAGCATCCATGATGCCAACAAAAGAAAAAGAAAAAGAAAAGAAAAAAATGCTTCTTATCTTCAAAGGAGTTTACATTCTGTTGAGGGAGAAAGCATGTACTAATGCAGGTATATATAAGAAAACCTTAAAGGGGAAGGCACTAGCTGCAGGGCACCTGGGAAGACTTTTGACAGAAAGCAATACTTCAGCTGTTTAAGGAAGCCAGGGATTCTAAGAAAAAGAGGTAAGGAGGAAAAGCATTCCAGGATTGCCCCGGGTCTTTGCAAAGGCTGTGCTACGATTCAGTCAATCAACAAGCATTTATTATTCTGTACTAATCACTGGTGATACAAAGAAGAAAATACTGTTTTACTTCTCAGCTTTGTCTCATCTGTGACTTTCACAAATTTTATATCTATACTGTCATTCAAATCATCAACAGATACAACAGAAAACAGGAAAATTTAAGGAAAGAGCATTACAGCAGCAAAAGTAAAATAATAAAGATTCCTCTGTGGCCACTATTCTCTTGCAACATAACTGCCAACTTTGACTGTTGAAAGCTGCTTGTCTCAGCAATATCTCCTCATCTTATTACATAATGGACAATGGTTATCTTTGGAATGCAAATACAATTAATATTCCACAGCAAATATAAAATTAGCTTCAGCTCATTGCGACTAGCTAATATTATCCCAGGTTAGAAAAAGATGCCCAATAGAGAAGATAAAGAACTAGCCAAGGAATCAAGAAGACCCAGATTCAAATTCTACCTCTAAAATTTGCTGGCTGCGTGACCTTTAAACTTTCAGTGCTCCAGGAAGTTCTCAGAGACTTTTAGTTAAAGGATTTACATTGGTTAAAGGAATTTATTTTCTGGAAGTCCCTTAAACCACTGAAGTTACAAGTTTAATTTAAAAAAAAAAATAAAGTTCTCAAGTAACATAATTCCCCATCCCCAGGGTACAATCCCATTCTCCTCATATGAGCAGAGTGTTTTATCAAATTGATCTGAAAAGATATAGCATTGAAAATTAGATTTAGGTGTTTTGTTTGCATGTTTATTTAAGTGAATATGAAGCTAACCCTTAGGCTAACAATGGACTTGAATCCATTCTAAATATTCTAAAATATGACCTGGAACATATGTGTGTGCATGTGTACAAAAGGGCTAACTTCAAAGTGTTGAGGAAGATTCTCATGAATAATGAATGAAATTAGCTTCATTTTCATATACTCTTATCATATAGTAAAATTAAAATATCATTTATAATCAGTAAATTAAAAATGAAATTAATGTGGTTTCTGTTGTTTTATGAAGAAATCTTTAAACTATTTAGTTCTCATATTCAAATGTATATTTTATATACTTGTAAATTTAATTCAGCAAATATATGTGTGTTTGTGTGTACACAAACACAAAGGCAGCATATATGTTTATATATGAGTGTCTATACACGCATGTGTCTATATGTATATACAACGACATATATGTGCAAATATGCATCCATATATGTGTATATGTACATGCGTGTGTATGTGTGTATATGTATACATGTGTGTTTGTGTATAAACACACTTTTCAGCACCTAATGCAATGCTTAGCATGCTAGCTGTTTAATAAATATTTATTGACTAACTGATTAATACACACAGCCTTCCTTCTGATTACTTGCTAAAAACATTCTGATAAGAGTTTCTATCTTGATAGATGTTGTTGTTTTTTGCCAAGATCACCATTACTAGTAGGATACATAAAATGGAGTGAGAAATTTAAAAGGTTATTTTTTTTTTATATGTTTAGGCAAAGTCACTTCTTAAACTTCCCTCATGAAAAAAAGAACTCAGTGTGGTAAAGTGGATTGTACTAGACTGGATCTCAATTTCACAAATGCATCACCTTAACACCTCTCTTCAAACAGTCCTATTTCCTAAGGAGGAGACTGCTAAAATTTAATTAAACAATAGCTCAAAAGAAAACTAGGGCACAGACACTCTAGAAATTGAATGATGAAGCAAAGGGATTTAGGGAGTAAAATAGTCATAAGACCTATAATGCACCTACCTCGCATTTATCAGGCTAAAAATAAATAATCGTTGGAAATAAATAGATGGACGACAAATAACTGTACTGTGGGCTGTGTGCCAACTTAATGTATGTGTCATTATCAGTTTGTACTTAAAACCTCCAGCCTGTAGGGCAGTTAAATAAGTATGCTAAGGGAGACTATTGCATTAAAAATTCAGTGCGTGAAAATTCTAATGCAGAATCACTTGTGACAGCTATTAAATGGGATGGTATTCTTAAAAAATAAAACAATAGAAAAGGCCAAATGTGTCACCTTTGTATCATCTTGTGCTCCCCAGAATGTTTCTTCATTAGAAACATTTGTTTTGTTTGAGTTTAGTTCAGCATTTTTACCACAACCTAAGAGGAGCTGAAATGCTAAATTATAGAACTCCCATTAGCCATAGCCCCTGACTCATCTGCTGAGCAAAGGAATCATTAGTGAGTGGCCCAAGAGAAGGATGGCTCTAGAAAAGTAGGCCATTTTTTCCTCTCCTTAATATTTTAATTTTTCTCTTTCTCTTCTATTTTCTTTCAGTACCTGCAGAGAAGACATTTGCTTATGGTGGCTAGAGGTTTTAAATAGAAATTGATATAAACTATTATTAGTGGTGCTTTCTATAGAGGAAAAAAATAGGAAACTTCCTTCATAATTACATGGTGACTAGATTTTTTTTTTACATTAGCCCACATGCATTCCTGATGGATAAATTGCACTGAAATTATCTGAAACATTTTTTTGGGAGGAGGGGAGTAAAAAAGTGGATATATCTTCATAGCTGGTATGAATTGATGACATTTGAAAATAGAATTTTTTTCAGTTTTCATCCAAACTTTTTGTATTGTGAATGTATAACCATAAATTAAGGAAGGGAGGTACACGTGTAGTATCAGGCATACTGATCATCAGTGTCTCTTTTCCTTTGTTTAAACTGCTGAATATAGTACAAGACTACACTGAGCGTACAGGAACAGTCTTCTCAGTGGAAACATATTAGATCTTTTGACCTCAGCCCAGTTCCCAAGGAGCAAGTTTATTTGGTCCCTTGGAACAGATCGGTTCATCCTTGTGCTTGTTGGAGCCAGAGGAGGTCTTTAACCATATTTGCCATTGCCAGCAAACACTGATTTTTGTTTGTTTTCTTTATTTCCTGATTTGTGTGTATTTAGCATAGTGCTTAGGAAATAAAGGTCCAGAATTGGGGAAAGGTCTAAATCACCAATGGGTTATAGGAGCTGAGACTGGGAAAACCTTCTCCTGGGTAGTCAGAGTGATAGAAAGAGAAACAAGGCAATGCAAGAAATTGTTCTGAGGCCCCATGTGCGTTTATCTATCACATCCAAAGTAAGACCCCATCACTGCTCTCTGAGAACCTGAAATTCAGCCAATCAGAGATTTATTTGCTTCTCATTTAAAATGCAAAGATCTCTGAGGTTTGGGAAAACAATGTGAGTGAATGATCATTAGTCACTCACCCAGGAAAGTAGGAAGGAAGTAAATCTGGAGGGGGTGCTCTCTGATCGTTGAACACCTTATCTAAGGTGAATCTTTGTTCAGAGTTCTAAATCTGTCCCAAAATTCTGACATCTGGAATCAAAGATGCCATAGGTAGGTGTTCTTCCCATGGTGACCACAGGGATAAGAACAACACCTGCCTCACAGAGTTGTTGTTACTGATCAAAAGAGGTATCTGTAAAAATAAAATAAAATAAAGTAAAATAAAATAAAAAGGCACTTGGTACAGTGCCTGACACATAGAAGGGGATATGTAAATGCTTATTACCTTCCCCTGTTTCATGATTTATTGTACTTATGAGGGAACTGAGGTTTGGAGGTGTTAGGGAACTTGCCCAAAGTTACACAAGTAATAAGTAGAAGGGCAAGAAAGGCCCTGGTCTCCTCACTCCAGGTACAATGCTTTTTCCACCCTTGTGTTCAGAATGAATTAATCCTTCTTCTTTCCCTTAATGTTAATTGACACAAATTCCTTTCTTTCAGAAAACTGGAGATTTACAAAATATATATCCATGTTGTGCATGTGTGCATATGTATGTATGTATATGTATATGTGTGAATATATTTTTTTCAAAGTTCAGCTTTCATGTCATACATACATATATATGACATGAAAGTTGAACTTTGAAAACCTAGGACTTTATCACAGAAAAAAAGCCCCAAACATGGCGTTTAACTATAAAAAATTTGACCAGGCTATGTGATCCTTTTATGAGGTTCAAACAAGTATCTTGAACTAACTAGAAAGGGAGTGATACACATTGGATGAACAATGACTGGCTATGCCCCAAGGTGACCCTTAAAAGACAGATAGAAACAGACTGGAAGAAAAACCTCACTCTTGGGACTCATGAAAGACATATGGAGCTTGAGAATGGGAGTTCTGAAAAACTAAGCTAAAATATAGGTGGAGATGGACCCCAAAAGAGCAGACTCAAGACTTGAGAAATGAGATTATGTGGATAAATGGTGAATTTAGAAGTGAAAGGAACCTTTGAAATTATCAGTCTGCATTTTATATCTGGAAAAAGTTTCTCAGGAACAATAAGAAACATGCCCTAGGGGCAGCTAGGTATCTTGGTGAATAGAGCACTGGCCCTGGAGTCAGGAGGATCAGAGTTCAAATCTAGTTTCAGACACATAATACTTACTAGCCATGTGACCATGGCCAAATCATTTAACCCCAATGGCCCTGCATTGCCCCCTCCAAAAAGCAAGAAAGCAAGAAAGCAAAAGGAAGGAAGGAAGGAAGGAAGGAAGGAAG
>JAQQSW010002377.1:0-14976 GCA_028646575.1 Pseudocheirus occidentalis
CCTGCAGAAAAACAGCTCAAGGTTATGAGAATAACAACTTAGGATCATGAGACTTCGTGGAGCCTAGCTAAGGCTGGCTACAGATAATGAGAGGTCACAAAGACTATGTATGGTGTGCACAAAAACAGGAAAGCAGATACATCAAACAGAACAGAACAGGACAGCTCAGTTTGATAAATAAAGAATGTTTAAGATGTTTACCTTAAGATACAGATCTTGCTGATTTCTGTGCTCTGTGAGAACATCCGTTTTTCCAACATAGCTTCTTGTAAAAACATGTACTTTCTCACGTATGAAAAAAGTATATAAGCAATGCTTCTGTGCAAAATAAATGAACCAGCTTATTCACCATATCGGTGTGTGCATCTGTGTTCCTCTCCGACCAAACTCGACAGGATGTCCCCAAAGTCTTAGAATTTCTGTATACCTCTATCCATCCATCCATCCATCCATCCATCCATCCATCCATCCATCTATCATATATATACATATATATATATATATATATATATATATATGTAAATGCCTATAATGGTAAGGAAAGTAATACTTTACTGTTTGTTTCAGCTATTCAAGTGTTTTTGAGTTTCCTCTTTAATTGTATCAAGTCTTTGTTGGAAACGGTATACATTGTGTTGCCCTTAGTAGGCCTAAGGGAGTTTGGAAGCCTTCCCTGCCCTTAATAGGCCTAAAATCATCAAATGGAACCCACAGTGGGAGGAGCTTGCCAAAAGAGCAGAACAGGAAGGGTGGAACAGGAAGGAGCAGAGCAGACAAAAATTCAACCATGAGCTGAGAGCAAGCAGAACTGAGAGGGAGAATGTGATATCTAGATTTGTGTTACTTTCTCAGACAGAGGCTTTGTCTGTCGGTCTGTGTTGATTGAATTCTCAGACAGAAACCCTGTTTGTTCTGTATTGGTTTCTCATACAGAAAGTGAATTGAGATGATAATGCTGGCAATGTGTGTAAATATTGTTGTACCTCTGTTAAGGTTAATGTGTGTGACTCTTTTAATATTGTTGTGACTACTCTATTAAGCTTTGTCTTCCTAGAAACAAAAACTGCAAAGGGCTTGGAGTGGACTAGTCCCTGTGGGCTGAGATACAGAACTGGAGTATAGAGATGACTATGTGTGAATGCAGGCAAGAATTGAGTGAATCCAGGCATGATCCTGGAGCTCAGAAGAGGATCCATGGGGTTTGGAAGTTAGCCTTGAGTTGAGATGAAAGAAGACTTTACTTGGGTACAGAGTATTGACTGATGATATTGTAATTTACTGTGAGCTGGGGTGCATGGTATTTGTACTTTCTGCTACCCTTTAAGGATGATTGACTTAAGGATGATTACCCCCTTAAGGATGATTGGTTTAAGGATGACTGGAAGCCACTCTTGAATCAAGATGAAAGAAGACTTTACTTGGGCACTCTATATTGATTGGGGAGATTGTGACTTATTGAATGACATATTTTGTTTAAGACTATGTGGCCCCCTTAGTAATAAACTGTTATGTTATATTGTTGCGAATGTTGTGCTTTAGTTTCTTGAATGTTTTGCATTAGTTTTTTGCTGAATAAATGGTGAGTTCACTAAATTATGTGATTAGATCCTTAAAGTTATTCACAGCAGCAGTTCTCAGGAGAGCTGCTTGTGATTGGCTTTACCATACCACAGTGTGATAAAAAAAAAAGGTTGGGGTCATCTTTTTTCATCTAATAGAATAAAAGCCACTTAAACTTTCAGAAACACCAATGGAAGATTGTTCTAGCCAAACAACTCAATTCTTTTTTGACCCAAGCTATATATACCTAGCCAGTTGACACTGAGCCTTTATTTAAAGGTTTCCAGAAGGGGGAACCCCAGCCTCTCTTTGGACTTACCAACACTTGCTGTTATGTGATACTCCAGTTGCAACTTCTTTGACCCAACTAAAGATCATGAGTTTTGCTACATTACCTGCCCTTCTCTTTAATTCAGGTTGACAGACTATATATAGATTTAATACTTAATATTTGGAGTTATATTCCATTTCATTCCCTAGATAAAATTCCAGCCCAGTTTGAAGGTGTGAATATCGTTATTATAACTGAGGGTAGGAGGAGTGGGAATTAGTCTTTTAGAATGGCTATCCTGTGCACATACCAAAGAGGTTCTGAAGAAATCACTAGGTTGCTGGATCAAGTAGAGCACTATGATGGGTAACTGAGATACGGCACTCCTTTGCTGGACAATCAGTATAGTGGCATGCTGACTTTCTATAGACTTAAGACAGGTAGTAGATTGCTTGATTTTTGACTGCTTACAATGCCACAAGTGTCATAGGTGTCATACTGTGATTGTAAGTATTTGAGAAGTTGACATATGGAAGATGGTTAGACTTGTTCTGCTTGGACCCAGAGGGGAGAATTAAGAGAAGTAGATAGTAGAGAAATTGACAATAAGGGAAAAAAAACCTCTCTCTTAATTAGAACTACCCAAAAGAAAAATGGATTGCTTTGAGAAGCACTGGGTTCTCCCTTACTGAAAGCCTTCCAGTAGAGGCCGGATGACCACTTGGGGAGGTAAAGTAGGGGGGATTTTTGTTCAAGGGGGCTGGAGTTGATGGTCTTTGAGGTCCCTGCAACTCAGAGATTCTCTGAATTAAGATCTGTTTCCAACAGAGGCAGAAGTAATCCAATTTGATTACTGGTGTCATAGAACTGTAGATTTGGAAAGGAACCTTTGAGTCCTAATTTTATTGAACACACAGAACAAAAACTGAGGCCCAGAGGAATTAAATAATTTGCTCAGGATCCATTGATTTACTGTAATAGGTCTGAGTCTGGGGGCAATTTGAGATCGGTAGAAACACCTGAAGGAGGGGTCCCACATTAATTGATCAACAAATCTTCCTGCCGTGTCTACTATGTTATATAAATCAGAGCTAGGTTTTCTGGGAGGTACAGGAAGAGAGGCATAAAATGAAACGCTTGCTTTCCTGGAGTTGACAGTTCTCTGGGCAACAGTATGAAACAATTAGAAAACAAGACATTTAGATTGTAAATTCTTGGAAAACAGAAACTGTCTTACTTAATTTTATATCCTACTCAGCACTTACCCCAGAGCCCTACATACAGAAGGCAGTCAATAAATGTTTTTTATTCAATAGATGAATTGGTTCTTGGATTACTGGGATACAGATGGACCTCAGTTTCCTCCTCTGTAAGGAAAGAGGGCTGGACTAGGTCTCTGTGGTCCCTTCCAGCTCTGAGTGCTACGATTCTTTTGAATTCCAGAGAGAGGATGCCTCTAAGGCAGCTGTGGGGGGGAAAAGTCAATCTCAATCTCAGACTTGGGTCTCTTAACCTATGCCAGGGGTTATAGCAGTGAGAAAGAATGCCCTGTCAAGAGTGGGGAAAAGATGGAACAGCTAGGTGGTACAGGGGACAGTGCACAGATTCTGGAATCAGTAGGATCTGAGTTCAGATATATAACTGCAGACCTTTACTTAATTGTGTGACCCTGGGCAAGTCACTTAACCCCATTGCCGACCCCCTCCCTTGAAAAAAAAATTTCCTTAGACCAGTAGTGAAAATATTTAGAGTGCAAACTGTTTCAGATCTGGAATCAGGAGACCAAGGTTTGACTACTTGCTCTGGCTCTTCTACTTACTGGCTATGTGACCATGGGTAAAATAGTATTTCTAAGTTGGAGATCATCCATCTCATCCAAATTCCTCATTTTACAGATGAGGAAACCAAGGCAGAGAGGTGACTGACCCAAGACTATTTTACTTCTATTTATTTAAGCTATGTCATTGTGAGAAAAGCACATTAATATAATAATTTTTACAGAATTTCTATATAATAATTTTTACTACATTATTACTATTATTATTATAAATGAATTATTATTATTATTAATATTAAAATATCGGAGAGGCAGTGAGTCAAAATGCAATCTCAGAGTCTTCCCCTGGCTCATACTTACAGGCTGTGTTACCCTGGGCAAGTCATTTAATCTTTCTCTGGCTTCTCCAGAGACCGAAAGTTGCAGAGCAGATGCTGCTGATCGGCATTGGCTAAAATATTTTCTTTGATAGAGATTCCCTAAACCAAAGAAATCGCAGGTCTAGTATGGAAATTTCAAAAAGACCAGAGAAAGGAAGAAAGGTGCCCAGGGCACTTAGCCATTTGCAGAGGTGAGACCGGCACCCTCGGCTCCTGACCCCAAAGCTACCTGGCCTGCATTTATTTGTAATCTTGAAAGGAAACCGTTAGCTCTTTTCTGCAGTTCATCCCCGAGAACTTTGGGCCATCTGACTCTAAATGTGCAGAACCAGCGTAATTCTTCTCAAGGCAGGGGTGATTAGTCTTGGGAAGGGAAGGAGTGTCTTTTGGTTTCTGGATGATTCCTCCGAAGTGCTAACAGCCACAACACACTGAAAGCCGCTGGGGACTTCCCACACCGCCCCCTCGGGTTGATGAGGGAGATCTATTTCGGTGAGGGGCTATCTACAGAAACTCTCGGCTGGTCTGGGAGAGACGAGTTAGCAGCTCCGCCTCCGAGTACTCGGTGCATGGCTGAGAAGCGGCTCAAGAGGTGCAGGGGAGATTAGCAAAGTGCAGGGAAGTTCACCTCCTGGGTGTCCAGGGTTTCGCAAGTTTCGGGGCCTCTACGCTCTGCTTCACTTCTCCCCTTCCCTAACCATAGCGCAGGGACCGTGGGTCTTGCTGACACAAGGTGGGGGCGGGTGGTCCCTTGGTTAGCTTCTTTGCATTGGCACCTCTGGGGTGGAGTCTCAAATCCCTCCAGTGGAGCATACGGCGCTCTCTTCAGCTTTGGTCCGAGGCAAGCTGGCACGGACCGTGGCCTGGACAAAGAAGGGGCCCACTAACCAAACGAGCTCAGTGCTATGTCACCTTGTTGTGTGCGGTGGTGGCCCGTGCCCAGCGGCCCGGGCAGGAAGCGGTGCGCCCTAGGGTCAGCGCTGTTAGCCTCCTTAGCGCTGCTGTGGCTGAGTGTCACGCGCCCCGAACTCACTCGCCTGACCCCGGGACTCCACCAGCTTGCTGGTACCAACGCAACGGTGCGCCCGTACTCTAGTCTGGAGCTGGAGGGTGGCGACAACGGAGAGGCCATGAGGACCGTGTGGTGCGCCTCAGCGCAGCCCCAGGTCCTTCCTGAGCAGCTCAAAGAGCCACGCTTTCGCGCTTTCCTCCGTCACCGTCACTGTCGCTATTTCCCCCTGCTCAACGACCACCCGGACAAGTGTGGAGGTCGGGTGCGGCTGCTGCTGGCCGTCAAGTCGGCACCTGAGCACGGTGATCGGCGAGAGGCTGTAAGGCGCACGTGGGGCCGAGAACTGACCGGCCCCAGCTTGGGCTCGGACTCGGCAGCCGTGCGCACAGTGTTCTTGCTAGGTAGAGGAGAGGCGGAAGAGGGGCCCAGCGGGGAGGTGCTTCGCCAGAGGCTGGAGCAGGAGGACCGGGCGCACGGGGATCTACTGCGCTGGGACTTCGATGACACCTTCTATAACCTGACACTCAAGGCTGTCAACTTCCTGCGCTGGTTCCAGCGTCGCTGCCCCAGTGTGGAATTCGTGTTCCAGGTAAGGGAGGGATCCCCACAGCTCCAGGCAAGGGGCAGGCAGAAACTAGGCATCTGCCACCTGCCTGGTCTGCTCACAGTCCATTCCTCTGCCAGGGTGAGAGCCAGGATGAGGGAGGGTCTCGTCTCAGGGAGATTGGATTGGCAAAGGGCTGGGAAGGGAGTGACAGGTGGATTGAACATTAAAGATTAGAGCCACATTAGCCTAGAGCAAGAAGAGATCTTGGGAGATCATCCTGTCCAACCTTCTCCTTTTACTGAGGGGAAAATTGCAGACTGGACGGATTTGTTCAAGGTCCTATGGTAAATTAGTGACAGAGCTAGTACTAAGGCTCAGGTGGTGAAGAGTGCGGAGGAAGGGGTGGAAGATCCAAGAGCCAGAAGGGCTCAGGACTTGGGGAGGCTTGTGTCTGAGAGGGTGGAATGAGAGGAATAAATAGGTTAGAATACGGGGCAAGAAACTGACGGATAACTCCTAATTTACTGAACTATGGGGATAATAGCAGGGCATAGTGGAAAGAGAGGGACTGGGTAACGAAATGAGAGTGCTGTGCCCGTTGGAGTCATGAAGGTGAGTTCAGATCCTGCCTCAGACGCTTTTTAGCTCTGTGAACCTGGGGATGTCCCTTAATCTCGCTCATGCTCAATTTCCTCATCTGTAAAATGGGGAGGTAGGTGCTAATAATAACAGCAACCAACTCTCAGGGTTGTCCTAAGGATGAAATGAGAAAATACATGTTTGGTGCTTAGTAAACCTTAAGCAATGATCTCTGTTCGGAGACTTGGATGTGGATTGCCCGACTGTCCTGCCCTACTTTGTGATCTTCAACAAGTCACTCCTCCGGACCTTAGTAACCTCAGCTGTAAAAGGAGGGAGTTTGACTAGGCTTCCTGGAACGTTGCTTCCAGCCCTCAGTTCTATGAACTCATCGAGTTTTGACTTTGCTCAATTTACTTGTCCCCTTCTCTACTTCAGTTTCCTTAGCTTGAGGAATTGAGATAATATTTTCTCTATTTCATAAAGATTGTGTGAGGACTAAGTGAGACGTACTATAGACTATCCTATGCATATGGCATTTGGCCAACAGGCCTTTATTAGGCAACTACTGTATGCCAACCACTGTGCCAAGTGCTGAAGATACAAAGGCAAAAGACAGTCCTTGCTCTCAAGGAACCCACAGACTAATAGAGGAGATGTGTAAATAACCAGCTGTATGCAAGATATCCACAAGGCAGGTGAAGGGTAATTTCAGGGAGGTGTTTGCTGCTGGGGGACCAGGAAAGACCTCTTGTGGAAGGTGGGATTTGAGCTGAGGCTTGAAGGAAGCCAGATTATTATTATTCTGACATACTGTTTTTATTAGCATCTCATGTAATGCTCACAGCAACCCTTCGAGGTATCATAGAATGTCAGAGCTGGAAGGGAGCTGAGAAATCCTCCAGGATAATCTACTCATTTTTTTAGGTGACATTAAAGCTCAGACCAAGAGAATAGAAATAACTTGTTCTTAGTCTCCTGACTGAGGGCAAATATAGGTATTCCCTTTTGACATGGAAAGAAACTGAGGCTCATCCAAGCTGAGAACAGCTAGTGACCCAGCCGGGACTTTAATCTGGGTGTCTGATCCCTAGTCCAGCATCCCTCCCCCACCCCCAACCACTATTATCTTGCTGCTGGCACCGCAGATTGAGAGGAAGAGGGTGAATCAAATAATAATCATAGCTATTTGCATAGCTAATAATAATTTCTATTTGAATAGCACTTTAAGGTTTGCAAACTGTTTTACACATATTCTCACATATGATTTTCCTGACCACCCTCACGTACAAAGATCAAGGGATCTCAAATTTGTGTCTGAGGTTGGATTTGAACTCATGAATATGTCTTCCTGATTCCAAGTCCACTGCTCTATGCACTGTTCTACATATGCCTGCCATATAGTAAATACTTAATTGATTGAATAATAGATTGATTAGAGTATCCTAAGGTATTTTGTAGTAGTGGGGTGGCAGGGGAGAAGCCAGTATCAGTCTATGTTGAGATGAGCTGGGTCTGTCCCCAGGGTGACGATGATGTGTTTGTACATCCTGCCAATTTGCTGGAATTCCTACGCTCCCGACAGGGCGACCCCAGGCTGCCTCAGCTCTTTGTTGGGGACGTGATTCGCCGGGCCTGGCCCATTCGCAACCAGCGCAGCAAGTATTACATCCCACCTGAGCTCTTCAATCAGCCTTATCCGCCATACGCTGGAGGGGGAGGCATCCTCATGGCAGCCCCGTTGCTTCGGCGCCTGCTGCAAGTCTCAGAATACCTTCCCCTGTTCCCCATAGATGATGTCTTCCTGGGCATGTGCCTGAAGCGGCTTGGGGTGGTGCCTCAGGCTCACCCAGGCTTCCGTACTTTTGGCATTCACCGGACTCGCACCAATCCCATGAACCGGGATCCTTGCTTCTACCGGGAACTGCTCATGGTGCACCAGCTGGGGCCCGCTGCCCTTATCAACATGTGGGAGGCCGTGCATAGCAAGGATCTGCACTGTGCCAAGACTATCAGCTTCCTCTGAGTCTCTTCCCCCCCCCCCCCGCCCCCCACGCAAAGGGAAGTCTCCCCTTCTTACTTTGTCTCTACCTCAGTTCTTTGCAGGTAGAGTGTGACAAGCAGTAGAGTTACTGACTTAGGTGTCAGAGGATCTGGATTCCGAATCTCCACTCTGATTTCTCCTGTGGGTCTGTGTTTCCACAATGACACGGTGAGGGCTTGGACTAGTCTAGAACTGGGATCAAGGATCCTTTTATGCTACCCCATTCTCCAGCCAGCTCTGATTCCAGCCCTTACACAACTGAGACTAGGAAAGACGTGCTTTGTAAAATCGTGCTTTGAAGGAAGAAGTGTTTGTGACTCTGCCTCAGCAGGGCTTTTTTTCAGGACCTGGAAAAGACGAGGACAGGGTTGAAGAGCAGCATAGACCTTTCTATTTGGAAGCAGTATTGGGCAGCTGAATGAAAACTCTATTTGGAGACTGAAGACCTGGTTTCCAGTCTAGCTCCGCCATGTACCTGCTGTGAGACTTTGGGAAAGTTACTTTTTTCTGAGGCTCAGTTTCGGAGACACTAAATGGGATATCAATGTTTCCTCTTCCTACCTCATAGGAATTGAGAGGATCAAATGAGGTAATTGAGTGAAAAGTGCACAGAATGGGTTATAAAGTCTTTCCTAGGCCTATGCCAAAAGGGCAGGAATCTGAGATACCAAAACATACTAGAAGGTATCTAGTGACAGCCTTCCCTTCAAACAGATAGATGAGACACCTTTTAATCCGCCTGGCTTCCTTATGCTCTGACTGGGGAGATGCTCTTCCTCCAGATTACTATGGGCAGATAGAAAGTAGGCAGTTTTTCAATCATAGTAAAGCTGTCCTTTTGGAAGAAAAAGCTTAAAGCTACACCTGACATAGCTAACAGCCATTTCCCTCAGACAAGAAAAGGCTATATGCCCAGAAAGGAAGAGAGTTTGAATTCAATAGTACAGTTTGGTGATGCTGTAATGAAATGGTGATAGCTGAGTCTTTGTCTTAGGGTGTGGCCCAGGATTTCAAGAGTAATCTTCTCCCTTTCAACTGAAAAATCTAAACCGCAGTCTGCCAGAAGTGTGCAATAAATCAGGTTCTAGCCACTGATCTTATTTGCTTGGAGAATTCTCTGTCACCATGGTGGCAGGCAGCCTGTGGTTTTAAACACACCCACTCCTGTATTAGAAGCAGAGTTCTGGTGGCTATACCATAGGGCTGAAAAGAAAGCAGAAAATATATAAGAACGAATTCAATTTTCCCAAGTCCTCAGGGCCCTGCCTCGTGCTTGGATGCCTTTCATAGCTGATTGGTTTTTAAAAAATTTTTGTGGCTATCTTTTGTTTTTACAATACCCATGTTTCTCATTGTATTCCTTCTTCATTTCTTTCCTAGAGATCTGTCTTTTATGACAAAGAATAAGAGAGGAAGTAGTTCGACAAAAGGCACAAACAGATCATCTGAGTCCTGTTATATATACAGTCTCATGCAGCTAAAATCCTCCACCTTTACCAAGTATTTACATGGGATTTCCCATGAAATTGTCGATGTCTTGGAGTTTGGGCATTGGTTTAGTTCATACATTGAGGGACTCAGAGAGGGATCTTAAGAGATCATTTAGTCTAGTTCCCTCAAAGTGAGGTCTAGAAAAGCCAACAGCTGCCTGCTGCTGCCCCTTTGCCCGAGAAGAGAGAACCTAAGGTAGGTTAGCAGCGGTGGACTTTCCCCAAACCCCAGTCTTCCTAGCATCTCTCAGGGAGTTAGTAATGGAGGCAGGGATCAGCTTTAAGGTCTTGAGGCAGAAGGGTCTTTAACATTTTTGTTTTATTTTCTCTTCTCTCTGGTGTTGAGTTTTTGCATCTGAAAAACAAGGGGGTTGGACTAGATGGTGTCTGAGTTGTCTTTTCACTTGCTATGACACTGTGATCTCTATTGCTTACTAATTGCTTGGTTATGGTCATCACCTCTGAATCAGAGTCCCCGTTTCTCTAAAATGAGGAAGCTGGCTTTGATGACCGATAAAGTCTTTTCCCTCTTCAAGTCTAGGTTCCTATAAATAACTTCACCCCTCATGTGATTTTAATTCTTTAAGTGGGCTGGAAGAGCCAGATGGTTCTTCTCCAGCTCTTCTGTAAGAGTGTCCTGCTTCACAGGGATGGAGCCTTGGACTGTCTAAAGGACTGTGTCTCTCACCTGGGCAGTCCCAGGCAAAGAGCAGATGGAGGAATAATTGCAGTTTTTGAGGCTGTCTTGATGGACTTTGGGGACTCTGTTTCCCTATCAATTCCCAAACTGCAACAGAAGCAGAAGAGATTTCTCAACTTGCTGCTAGCTGTAAAGGACCTGAGGAGCCCCCTTCTTTGGGGGGGGTGCCATTTCTGAGAACCAAGCAACCCTGGGCCTAGAAGCCTGAAGAGAAACTTCTTGAATTTATGGTCATGCAAGAGAGGAAGGAAACCCACATGAGGGACTGAGAAGAGTTTGGTCAATTTTCTTTCCACTTGTTAATGTCACCAATATAGCAAAGCAATATTTGCACCAGGGAGCTTTCATGACCTTTTAAGGTACTGAGAAAAAAAGGGTGTTCATTCAGCAAGGGTTCCTCATTTCTTGTGCCTTTTCTACTGATCTGGAACACTTTTGCAGAGTAAATGAATACAGACAGCTTTTAAATTAGCCATAGATTGGAATTTTAAAAAGCTGTTTTATAATTAGTTCAGCTGGTTAGTAATTTTTATAGCTTCTTGGTTTCTTATGAGACTGTAAATTATGGGAGTAGTATGTCAGGATTAAATTTAAAATTCATTATTTAACATTTGCCTTGCCTATTTTATTATATATTTGTGTGTATGTGTGTGTTTTTCTTGTTGTTCAGTTCTGTCTCTAACAAGGTGTCATGATGTATCTTCTACAAAACAACGAGAGAGCCCTGGAAACCCCCAGAGGCAGATTTGGCAGGTGGGTTGATGGTGAACGTTGGAAACTAATGGGCACTGCCAACGCACAGCTGTATGGGGAGAAGTGTTAGTTAAGCAGAAGCAGCTGTCACACCTCACTTGCCAACGGTTTGGTCTTCTAGGCATGTGAGGAGACGGTCCTTGTGAAAACAATACCTTCTTCCAAAAAACCATAGACCATCTAAAAATAAAATTGGGAAGGTGGGTTCACAGCCATCTTTAGCCACTAGGCTGGTTTCTGTGAATGAATAACTAGATCAGTGGTTCTCAACCCTCCTAATGCTGCAACCCTTTAATACCGTTCCTCAAGTTGTGGTGACCCCCAACCATAAGATTATTTTCGTTGCTACTTCATAACTGTAATTTTGCTACTGTTATAATAATGTAAATATCTGATACGCAGGATGTATTTTCATTGTTACAAACTGAACATTACCCACAGGCTGAGAACCACTGAACTAGATATTAAGAGACTCAGTGACTTGGTTAATTCCCCAGCATCTCTTCTGAGAATATGGAAATACTGGTGATACCTTAGAGTTGGGGAAGACCTTGGGGGCCATCTAGTCTGATCTGCACCTGACCTGGAGCCCCCTCCACAACCCAAAATATCCACCTTCTACAAGAAGCCTTTCCCAGACTCCCTCAGGGCCAATACCTTTCCTCTATTGATTATCTGAAGTTTATCTGGTCTCTAGCTTACTTGTATGAAGTTGCTTGCATGTTGTCTCATCCATTAAACTGGGAACTCCCCCATAGTCAGGATTATATTTTTACCTTTCTTTGTATTGTTGCTTAGCACAGTGGTTGACACATAGTAGGGAGTTGTTGTTGATAAATGCTTGTTAACCTGACTTGACACCATTTCCAACAACCCAATCCATTCTGGGTATCTCCACTTCCTTAAAAAAAAATCGGAATTTGAGATGTTTTTGATTTCCATTCGTGCCTCATTCTGCCCTTTAAAGCTAAGGAGAACGCGTCTAAATAAACCCTGTTTGTTCCTTATAGCTTGTGATTATTTTCATATCAAGTTTTCTCTTCCCCATGTCCCTCCCCCACAAATATATATAAACATAAACACATAAATATATAAACATCTACATAATAGTAGTATAATAATGAAATTATATTAACAATATAATTTAATATAATATTTTATATTTATAATATCGAACATTTGCATATACAGAAAAAACATAAGGAAATTGGAAAAAACCAGATAAGGACAGCTTTAAAAGTAATCTGGTAAATTTATTACATACTTATTAAAAGCAAGTTATACATAATTTTGTTATTGTTCAGTTGTATCTGACTCTTCCTGACACCATTTATATATAAATACTTTGTAAATATTATGTGTGTATATACACACACACAAGTATACATACATATGTAGTCTTACTACCCTATCAGAATATAAGCCTCTTTAAAAAAATGATTTATTTTTAGTTTTCAACATTCACTTTTGTAAGATTTTGAGTTTTAAATTTTCTCCCTCTCCTTCTCTTCTCCTGTCCCAAGGCAGTGTGCAAACTGACAGGCTGTACTTATACATTCACACTAAACATGTTTTCACATTAGTCATGATGGAAAGAATAATTAGAACTAGTGGGAGGGCCCACAAGGAAGAAGAAACAAAACAACAAAAGAAAAAGAGCAAACAGTCTGCTTCCATCTGCATCCAGACTCCAAAGTTCCTTTTCTGTATGTGATTAGCGTTTTCCATTGAGAGTCTTAGATCCCTGCATTGCTGAGAAGGGCCAAGTCTACCAAAGTCAGTCACGCACAATGTGGCTGTTACTGGGTACGATGTTCTCCTGGTTCTGCTCAGATTATAAACTTCTCAAGGAATCAGGCATTTGTTTATTTTACATTTGAATCCCCCCACCCCCAAAGTACTTAGCATTGACTTCTCCATCTTTCTCACCGTATCCAATCTGTTGTCCAGGTATGGCAGGTTTACCTTTGTAACATTTTCCCCAAACTCTTCTGACACTTTTCTTCCAGTACCCCATCCTACCACAGACCCTCACTCTCTCTAATCTGGATGTTTTTTTTTTAAGGCAATCAGGGTTAAGTGACTTGCCCAGGGTGACACAACTAGTAGTGTCTGAGGCTGGATTTGAACTCGGGTCCTTCTGATTTCAGTATTGGCACTGTATTGACTGAGCCGCCTAGCTGCCCCTCTGCTCTGGACTATTGCAGTAGGCTACTGGTTGGTTTGGCTGCCACAAATATCTTCCTGCTCTAGTCTGTCTTCCATTCATTTGTCAGAATTATTTTCCTACAGCTCAGTCTGACCATGTCACCCCCTTTCCCCTCACTCAGTTAACTCCTAAGGTTCCCTATAACTTTGAGAATCAAATATAAACTCCATTCAAAGCCTTTCATAACCTGCCCCTGCCTTTTCCAGTGTTCTTAAACTTCACACCCCCTTACCCCCAATGAGCTTTGATCCAGTGACATTGACCTTTTTGGTATTTCTCAAAGTAGACACTCCCTCTCTAGGCACTGGGCATTTTTGCTGGCCTCCCCATGCCGGGAATGCTTTCTCTTCTCTGCCTATTGTCTTCTCTAGCTTCCTTCAAGTCCCAGATGAAGCCCCACCCTGCATGAGAAACTTTTCCCCTTTCCCAATCCTTCTGAATTCTAATGCCTTCCCTTTGTTAATTATTTGCTATTTATTCTACAGTTACAGTACACTGGGACTGGAATCAGGAAGACCTGCGTTCAAATCTAGCTTTAGACATTTCCTAACTGTGTGACCCTGGGCAAGTCACTTAACCCTGTTTGCCTCAACTTCCTCACCTGTAAAAAATGAGCTGGAGAAGGAAATGGCAAATCACTCTAGTCTTTGCTGGAAGCCCTGGATTTTGGCCTTGATGTTCCAAGGGGTTTTTATCTTGAGGTTTCTTTCAGGAATGGTGGGTTCATTCTTTTTCTACTTTGACCCCTAACTGCCAAAAAAAAAAACCTCAAATGGAGTCATGAACAGGCTGGGGACCTGCAAACTTTCAGTGATACCAAAGTTTCTGATCTGGGGCAGTTTTTTTGTTGCCCCCTCCCACCCCAATCTGGGCTCTGCAAGTTCCTGACAGGGGTTTGGGTCTGAGGAAGAGTAGACCACCATTACTCTATGCTATTAGTCAGCTGGAAAGCTCTGTGGGTCTAGAAGAGGCTGAACCATCGGCTCCTTTGGTCTGGGCTTCCTGCCTTGGTTATTCCTCTGTAGGCTGGGATACATGATAGAGCTGAGATTTCACTATATTCTTGTGGTCTGAGCCACCCTGCTTCTTGCTTCTAAACTTCCTTCTTTCTCGGTACACCATGTGGGTTCGTCTCCTTCTCAATCATCCCTGAATTGGTGCCCCAGAAGTGGGCAGTGTTTGCCAAAGCTATAGTTGGTACCTGCTGTCATTGTGGTACCCGGTATGGTTCTGGGGCCTACTCTTACCCTGGCATCATCTTTCCTCCTGGGTGCGTTAGGCTCCATCTAGGGTCCATATACCTCCCCCCCCCCTCTCTCTGCTGCTCTGGGTTGGAGAGGACTATGACTTTTTCTGGATTTCCACACCAGGATTTGGTTGTATGTTTTTTAGGTCTATTTGGGGGAGTTTTGTGGAAGGGAGTTCAGATCTGCTGTGCTGCTCTGCTGTCTTAGCTCTCTCTGCCTCCAGGAAAACAACTCAAGGTACAACTCTCAAAGTTCCCCGGCTTGTGGTTTTTTCTAGTCTCCAGTTGATTCTCTTCTTTGCATTTAAATATTTGTTTTTTTAATTTATTTTTATTTGTTTTCTTGTTTATTCATTTTCATTACATTTTTGAATTACACATTTTCTCCCCGTCTTGCCCCTGCCCCAA
>JAQQSW010002378.1:0-14975 GCA_028646575.1 Pseudocheirus occidentalis
GTGGGGGTGGGTGACAAGGGAGGAATTGAAAGAATCTAGAATTTAAAGTTCTGCAATACCTGCAACTAGGAATTAAGATATACAGGGACTGGGATAGGGAGACCCTCCCTGCCCTACCAGAAAATAAGAGAGCAGAGCAGGGGAGGGCCTTTACAATGGGATTGCTGTTTTAGGTTTGGGGCAGGGGCAAGACGGAGAGAAAAGGTGTAATTCAAAAATGTAATGAAAATGAATAATGTAAACAGGAAAACAAATAAAAACTAAATTAAAAAAAGCATACTCATTTACTTAGCAATAAAGTAAAAGAAATAAGTTCACAGGAATGTGTAGTAACACAAATTTAATAATAATAAATATCTTACAACTATGCATAAACCTGGGTGGCTTTTTTCATCTGATATGCTTGGCATCTGTGGAAGAAAGTGCTCTACCCAGAAACCTGTCAAAGAAGCACATGAAGGAGGAAAACACATCTGTTTGGGTTGATTTGCTGCTACAGGCTGAAAACTTTGATGTCATTGATCCCTTCAGGAGCATCTCTATTTTGGGAAAGCACTTTTTGTTTTTAGAAAAAAGTAAATTTATTTATTTTTAGTTTTCAGCATTCACTTCCATAAGTTTTAAATTTTCTCCCTCTCCTATCCTCCATCTACAAGATGGCATATAATCTTATATAGGCTGTAAATATACATTCCTATCAAACACTTTCACATTAGTCATGTTGTATAAAGAATTAGAATAAATGGGAGGAACCATGAAAAAGAAAAACAAAACAAAACAAAACAAACAAAGAAAATAATCTGCTTTGCTCTGCATCAAGACTCATAATTCTTTCTCAGGATGTGGATGGCCTTTTGCATCATGAGCCCTTTGGAATTGTTTTAGGTCCTTGAATTGTTGAGAAGGGCTAAGTCTATCAGTCAGGCATCATACCCTGTGGCTGTTACTGAGTACAGTGTTCTTTGGGAAAGTACTTCTTTGATAACTTTGCTGGTCCTCACTTCTCCTCTGAGACAAATCTGTTCTTGAATTCAACATAACATTTACAAACTTTCAACTTACAATCACTTTTTTTCGGGGGGGTGGCGGGTTTGAGGGAGTTGCCCAGGGTCACACATCTAGTAAGTATCTGAAGCTGAATTTGGACTCAGGTTCTCCTGACTGTAGGGCCAGTACTCTATGCAGTGCACCACTTAGCTGTGCACAATCACTTTTAAAATGTTGAGAAAATATTATTTCTTAATTTGGATAGCTCTTCTCTGTAAACCAGAGAACCACAAAGCTCTAGTTGACTCCAAGCAAGGCAAACAAATCTATCCAGTTCTTTGCTCATCAGGATTCTGTTATGTCCAATTAAATCTCAGTATCTCCTTCCTATTAGCAGTTGCAAAACCTCTCCTCTTCTTTTCTGCTTTTACCTTTCAAATTGAAGGGGTGAAACAATGAGCAACAATCTTGAAGTAATATTAAAAAAAACAACTTTCTGCTGGTGGCACTAAATAACATAAAGTTTCTTAAAGAAAATTTTATTTTTACCTCAATTTTATTATGAATATAACACTAATACAAAAAATAAAAATTATCAAACAGGTGGCGAATATTATTAACTAGAAACAATGCTTTCTAAAGTTTCTAAAGTGCTTCACAATTTATGTAAACCGAGAGTTATGCTTCATCCCTTTTTTTGTTAAGAAATTCAAGAGCTTTGCTTTTAAATGTCCATCACTGAATGTTGTTTTAGAGAAATGTAGTTGATAAATAGTTCTATAACAGCTTAAGCACTGAAAAGAATTATTTTTATATACGGAAAAATGCAAAAAGTGAATTCAATACTAAACTGTTAATTTCCATTATATACCAATCACGTTTTAAATATGAATACACGTGCGTGTGCATATGTGTGTGTGTAAATTCTACACATTTCAAAATTGTCCTTGTAAGCTCATCAATGGCCTCCTCTTATTTATAGTAGAAGTTGCTAGATCTTATGTGATCCAGAGTATTCTTTGTTGGTACTTAAGCTGCTTCATTCAGAATGTTTGTAATATTTTTTTCTTTGATGTGAGTTCTTGATTTTGACTCTGACTTTCCTGGGACTTTTCCTTTTGGGGTACCCTTCAGGAAATTATCATTGCTGTTATTGTTGCTCAGTCATTTCAGTCATGACTGACTTTTTGTGAGCCCTTGTGGGTTTTTTTTCTTTTTGACAGAGATACTGGAACTTCTCCAGCTCATTTTATAGATGAGGAAATTGAGGCAAACAGGGTGATTTGCCCAGGGTCCACAGCTAGTAGGTGTCTGAGGTCACATTTGAACTCAGGTCTTCCTGACTACAGGCCCAGCCCTCTATCCACTGTGCCACCTGCTTTCACCTTTCCCTGTGATTCTAATAACTCTGGGCAATTTTCACATATGATTTCTTAAAATATACTGTCTAGACTTTTAAAAAATCATTATTTTCAAGTATTCTATTAATGCTTATTTTTTGTTCTTTACATATTTTTAGGAAGAGGGGGCTGTTTATATTACATAGCTTATACTTTTTGAGTTTTTTTAATTTTTAATTGTCATATTCAGTTCCCAAATCTCTACTTTCCTGCATTGCTCCTCTACCCATTGAGAAGACAAGAAATATACCAGTTATGTATATGAAGTCATATAAAACATTTTGACATTAGCCATATTGTAAAAAAGGCAAGAAAAATAAAGAAAAACTACGCTTCAATCTTCACTCAGAGTTCAATATTTCTTTCTTTGGAAGTGAATGGAATTTTGCATCATGAGTCTCTTGGAACTGCTGCAAATTATTGTACTGAGTCAAGTAGCTAAGTCTCACAGTTGATTATTGTTACAATATTGCTATTATTGTATACAATATTCTTCTGCCTCTGCTCACTTTCCTTTGCATGATTTCATGTCTTCTGAAATTTTTCTGAAATCATCTCCTTCATTATTTCTTATGGCACAGTAGTAGTATTCTATCACAATTATATTCCATAACTTGTTCAGTCATCCTCCAGTTGATAGGCATCCCTTTAGTTTCTAATTCTTTGCCACTACAAAAAAACCCCTTTCTTAAATATTTTTGTACTTTTCCCATTTTCTTTGATTTCTTTGTATTATAGACATGGTAGTAGTATATCTGGGTCAAAGAACATAACTTTTTATTGCCTTTTTGGCATAGTTCCAGATTGTTCTGCAGAGCAGTTGAACCAGTTCATAGCTTCACCCACAATGCATTACTGTAACAATTTTTTTTTACCCCACAATCCTTCAGCATTTGTGATTTTTCTTTTCTGTCGTGATAGCCAATCCGATGGGTGTGCGTTGGTATCTCAGAGTTGTTTTAATGTATTTTTCTCTAGTTATTAATGACATAGAACATTTTTCATATCACTATTGCTAGATTTGATTTCTTCTCAAAACTGCTTGTTCATATCTTTTGATCATTAAGGAACAGCCTTTTTAAAAAGACAAATTTGCTTCAATTCTCTATGTATTTGACAAATGAGATTGTTATCAGAGAAATGCTATAATTTTCCTCCAGTTTCCTTCTAATTTTGGTTGCATTTGGCTTTGTGCAAAAGATTTTTCACTAAGTGTAATCAAAATTATTCATTTTTACCTCTTGTAATCCTTTATGTCTGTTGTTTGTTTGTGAACTCTTTTCTTATCCATAGATCTGATAAGTAATTTTTCTGTCTTCCCCTAAATTTGCTTATGATATCACTCTTTACATTTAAATGATGTACCTATTTTTGTCTTATCTTGGTATGTAATATGAGATACTGCCTGTGACTAATTTTTGTTAGAGTGCTTTCCAGTTTTCCCAGCAGTTTCTCTCAAAAAAAATGTTTTTTGTGATTTTTTGTGATTTTTTTGCCCCAATAGTTGGATTCTTTGGGTTTATCAAACTCTAGGTTACTGTAGTCATTTATTTCTGTATACTGCATACCTAATCTATTCCATTGATCAATTCTATTTCTCATCTAGTACAAGGTTGTTTAGATTATTATAGTTTTGTAGTTTAGTTTGAAATCTGGCACTGCTAGACTGCCTTCTTAACTTTGATATTCTTCACTTTTTGTTCCTCTAGATTAATTTTTAACTTATTTTTTCAAGTTCTATAAAATAATTCTTTGGTATTTGATTGGTATAGCATTGAATAAATAAATTAATTTAGGCAGTGTTGTCATTTTTATGATATTGTCTTGACATATTCAGGAACAATGACTATTTCTTCACTTATTTAGATCTGTTTTGTTTTTGTGAAGTGTTTTGCAGTTGTGTTCATATTCCTGGATATGTCTTAACAAATAGATTCTTAGATGTTTTATGTTGTCTGCAATTTTTAAAAAGTGGAATTTCTCTTTTTATCTCTTACTACTAGACTTTGTTGGTAATATATAGAAATATTTATAATTTATATGGATTTATTTTATATCTTGCAACTTTGTTAAAGTTGTTAATTATTTCAACTAGTTTTTTTCTTGTTGTTGACTGTCTAGAGTTCTCTAAGTATATTATTATATCATCTGAAAAAGTGTTTGCTTGTTGCCTATTATTTCTTCACTTTCTTTTACTAACTAGTATTTTTGATAGAATATTGAATAATAAAGGTGATAATGGGCATTCTTGTTTCAACCCTGATCTTGTTGGAAAGTCTTTTAGTTTATCCCCATTATAGATAATGCATGTTTTTGGTTTTAGATACAGCTTATCATTTTTTAAAAAGTGCCATTTATTCCTGTCTTTTCTAGTGTTTTTCATAGCAATGGACATTTTGTTTTGTGCATCTCTTCATATGGTCATATGATTTTTTTGTTGTTTTATTATTGATATTGTCAATTATAATCATAGTTTTCCTAATATTGAACCAATCTTGCATTCTTGGTTTAAATCCTACCTGGTCATAGTATATCATCTTTGTGATATATTGCTGTAAATTCTTTCCTACTGTTCTAATTTTTTTTACATCAATTTTTTTTTAGGGAAATTGGTCTATAGTTTTCTTTCTCTGCTTTTCCTCTCCATGGTTTAGATGTCAGCACCATATTTGTGTCATAGAAAGAATATGGCAAGACCATTTCTTTAGCTATTTTTTCAGAGTTTATGTAATATTACAACTAATTATTTTTTATTATTTTTTTGCCTTTTTTTGGAGTAAATTGGGGTTAAGTGATTTGCCCAAGGTCACATGGTTAGTGAGTGTTAAGTGCCTGAGTCTGGATTTGAACCCAAGTCCTCCTGACTCCAGGGCTGGTGCTCTATTTGCTGTGCCACCTAGCTGTCCCAATATAATATTTTTTCTTTTTTGCTTTTTGGAGGGCAATTAGGGTTAAGTGACTTGCTGTAATAGTAATGAAATTTGAAGATCACTTTATATTGCTAAGCTAAAAGGAACTTAGCACCTAGTTTCAAATTAAGCCTCTGTTAAAGAAACAAAAAGTATGAATCCCTGTTGCTGACACGACAGGAAGGGGATGAGTAGGGAGGAGCAATACTGTATATAAGGAAAAATCCTAACTGGAATTTCAGATCTTCTTGGAGCCAGGTTCTGGAGGCTGAGGAAGAGAGGCCCAGGCTGGAAAGAATGATTTTTATTTTGAGAACCTGGATGAAGTGATTTTGATTCTGGGAACTGGACAAAAATTCTGCTGAGTCTGAGTGCTTGCTGGAACTGCTGAGAAGCTGCTGAGCTGCTGCTGAGTCTGAGGGCCAGCCAAGCTGATGAGGATTTCTGAGGACCAGATGGAGCTGCAGAAGAATGAGGAAGCATGACTGTGGGGCCATTATTTTGTCTGTTTGTGACTTTGTTAAGCTTTGACTTCCCAGGAACAGAGACTGTGGAAGATTTAAGGTGGACTGGATATTGTGAGCTTCAGTGTGGAACAGAAACTACACAGAGAGATGAACAAGGAGCTGGAAGCTGTCTGCCTTTGAACCCAGGTGACATTTGGTGAATCTGGGTAGGAGTTGGGACCATGGAAGGGGATCCAGGGAATCTGATAGTCTGTGGCAAGTCAAGCTGAAAGAGGACTTTACTTGGATAATGTGTATTGATGGAGAAGATTGTGATTTACTTGTGATGAAGGAGTAGATGGCCTGTGTATTTTCTGATGATTAAATAGTTAATGATGACTGAATAGTGACTGATTTGTAATTTACTGTGCCCCATGAGTGGAGAACTTTGACTATTGTATTTTGTGAACCTTAAGAAAGCAAGGCTCCTTAAGGATGATTGAATGATTGAGTTGATTGAATGACTGATTTACTAAGTGATTGATTGACTAAAGAATTATACTTTTTCAAAACTATGTGACCACTGTGGTCAAAACTATGTGGCCATTTTAATGATAAGTCATTGTGAATGCTGTATTTTGATTTTCTGTGATAAGTTGTAACATTGTGAATGCTGCACCTTGGTTTTCTGAGAATGTTTTGTTCTGATTTGTTATTGAATAAATAGAGTGTTCCCTGTACTATGTAATCAGAACCTTAAAAGCTGCTCACAGTAGCCATCCTCTAGAAAGCTGCTTGTGCATGGCTTTACACTTGTCCAAAGTCACATGACAATAAGTGTGTAAAGTGTCTGAAGGCGGATTTGAACTCATGTCCTTCTGACTCCAATAGAACACTATTCACTGTGCCATCTAGCCACTCCCTTGTTTAAAATTTTTTTTTGTTAGAATTCATTTGTAAATCCATTTGGTTTGGAGGATTTTTTCTTAGGGACCTCATTTATGGCATGTTCAATTTCTTTTTCCAAGATAGGATTATTTAAGAATTCTATTTCCTGTTCTATTATTCGAAAAATTTGTATTTCTATTAATATTCATCCATTTCATTTAGGCTTTCAGATTTATTAGCATACAATTGGACAAAGTAGCTCCTAATAATTGATTTAATTTCAGCTTCATTGGTTGTATTTTTATTCTTTATTTTTGAGACTGGTAATTATTTTTTCTTTTTAAAAAACAAAGTTAGCCAATGGTTTATTTGTTTTATTGCTTTTATTTTCATGAAATCAGATCATATTTTTATTAGTTCAATTGTTATTTTTACTTTCAATTGTGTTAATCTGTCCTTTGATTTTCAGAATTTCTGTTTTTGTGTTTAATTAGGGATTTAAATTTTGTTCTTTTTCTACTTTTTTGGTTGCATTCCCAGTTCATTGAACTGATCCTTCTTTCTGTTATTGGTATATACATTTAAAGATAATCAGTTTTCCCATAAGAACGGCTTTGGCTGCATCCCACAAATTTTGGTATGTTATCTTGCCATTATGTTTAATGAAATTATTGATTGTTTTATGATTTGTTCTTTGACCCACTCATTCCTTAGGATTAGATGATTTAGTTTCCAATTAATTTTAATTTTGCTTCCAAAGCCCTTTATCAAATATAATTTATGTTGCAATATGGTCCAAAAAGGGTGCATTTAATATTTCTGCTTTTGTAAAGTTTGTTTGTGAGTTTTTATGTCCTGATATATTGTCAGTCCTTGTGAAGGTGTCATGGTGGTGTTCTTGTTGTTTGTCCTTTGTTTTTGAAGAGGATCAGTGACAAAATGGAGTAACGCCTTGACTTACGTATGACTTGGATTTAAGTGAGGCAGAGTTGCACAAAGTCATAAGCCTCACTTTATCTTGCAGAGTCACTGAAGTTTAGTATAAGACAAAAGTCAAGATGACTGGCAATAGCCCAGGTTGCAGTGGATGACCTTGATGTCTTCAGTGTCTGACCTAACTCTAAGTGCTCCATAGTACCTTCTTCAGCTGCCTTTATGACCATTGGAACAAATTGTTTTCATCTGCCCATTCTGTATAGTGGAAGGTAAATCTGAGGAAGGTAAATTGAGATCCTCTTTCTAGTCTATTATGAACCTTAGATCCCCTGGGCCAGAGATATCCTAATTTGAATGTTGAGGCACCATGCTGGTCACTAGTCACTGCTACTGCTTCTTTCCTGGTGTTTCCAAGGGCCCCATGCCTTGGCTACATGACCACCCTGGGAATTTCTAGGAGATTTCTCTTCCTGCTTTTAGATATAAATCTGTGCAGGCTTAAGTGTCTCTGATTATTTTCTGGTAACTATGAGAGACTGTTCTGTACTGTAATTGCCTTTTTTTGGTGTAGGTAGGGCAAATAGGTGGTACAATGGATAGAGTGCTGGGCTTGGAGTGAAGAAGACTCATCTTCTCGAGTTCAAATCTGGCTTCAGACACTTACTAATTGTGTGACCCTGGTCAAGGCACTTAACCTTGTTTGCCTCAGTTTCCTCATCTGTAGAATGAACTGAAGAAGAAAATGGCAAACTACTCCATTATCTTTGCCAAGAAAACTCCAAATGGGGTCACAAAGAGTTGACACGACTGAAACAGCTGAACAACAAAGTTCTCAGTTAGAAGAAATCACCCACCATTGTTGGAATTCTTGATCATTATGCTCTCTAGTATTAATATCAGTGTTTTGCTAGAAAACATATATTAGAGCTGGGCCATCGGCTCTCATCCAGAAAGCCATTGTAGCCAGAAGTCCTCAACAAGAATTTATTAAGAGATTATCCGCCAGCCACTGCGTTCAATGTTAAGGAGGCAAAAAACTGCAAGCAAAAAAGATTCTAGCCCCTCTTCTCAAAAAGTCTATATTCGAAATATTTATGTAACTAGATAGATACAAGACATGTACAGAGTAAACAGAAGATAATATGAGTGTGTCTTGTTTGTAAGTGCCTCTGTCATTTTGTCAAAACCAAGAATATGTAAAATATTTATTAAAAATAACACACCGCCTATGTCAGGATAAATAGAAATAAATTCAGGAGTTAGAGGCAGTGAATGTCATATTTGTGTTCCTTTTGTTTTGGAGATTAATAATTAAACCAGGCTGGCTTGATGGCAGGTTGCTTGATTATCAGTGTCAAAGTTATCCATAGTTTTTGCTTTCTTGCTTCCTCTTACTTCTGATCTTGCTCAATTATCTGTAATGAACATTAGTAAAAAAAAAATTAATTGTAATAAAAAGATCCCTGGGAATTTAAATGTATCCCAGTGATTTTATACACACTGCTGAGACACGATTTGGCATCAGATTTAATTGACCACATCCAATGATTTCTTGTAGAAGAATAAGAAGTCAACTCTTGAGTCACATGATTGATTTGGACTAGTTTTTAATGGGTCCCTGTGTTGTCTGATACTGTACATCATTCGTGAATGACATAGGTAACAAAGGAAAAGGACTTGTTATTTGTACTGATCTGTCACTTCATTATTTTTCTTCACAGAACTCCTTGGGCTGATTTCTAGATTTATTGGCTCTCTGGAACACCGTCTGAAAAATGCTGAAGCTCTAAGGCTTCCCCACTTTGCCCTGTTTTAATCTGGAGGTGCATGTTTCAAGACCTATGACCCCACGTTCATGTTTTAGCTGTAAATTTGGATAATTTGCTAAATTGTCATGTGATTAGGATAATGGATTAACATATATTTTATTTTTAAAGTGTAATTGATGTATTAGCTGATCACACATAACCAAAAGAGCTCAGGATTATGAGTCAGGTGACCTGGATTTTATTTCTATGTGACCTTGAATAAATTACTTTGTCTCTCAAGGCTTCAGTTTTCTCATTTATAAAATGATGTAGTTGGGCCAGATGATCTCTAAATTTCTTTCCAGATCTATAATTTGGAGTTGGTGATTTTTAATAGGGGTCTTCTGCCTTAATGCAAAGGAATGTCTGTGATGGTAGGAATTTCTGGCAACATGGCAGGTAAATGAGAGAATCAGTGCAGTGAAAAATGTGTCAGATTTCCTATCAAGAGTCTTAAGATTGTCTAGCAGCTTTGCAACTTCCTATCTGTGTTACCCTCAGCAAATGGCTTAATCTTTCTGGGCCTTTTTTTTCCTTATCTCTAAAATGAGGGAGTTGGACAACATGACCCCTAAAGTCTCTTCTAGCTCTAAGTTTATCTCTTTCAGTATTTTTGATTAGCCACATCTTTTGCACTTCTGAAATCATCCTATCTCAGTAACCATCAACTCCAAAGATAGATCATAGTTCACTGGTTTAGAAACAACTTTCATATTGCGTTGAGCTAGAGGCTAATTCTTACATAGGTATCCTTAGGTTCCCACTTGTTAGCTCACCTCATGTGAATATGCAAAGGATCTATGATTTCCATAGTGTAAGGAAATCCCAGTGTGGCAGTTCCTTACAGAACTATGGATTGAAGCTAGTCTGTAATTCAGTTTTGAAAAAGCCTACGGGATTGCCTTAGATATATAATGGCTAAGCAGTTCCTCAGTCGTGCAGCTGGTAAATGGCAGAGGAAGTTATCTGAACCCAGTTTTTCTTTACTCCTAGCTAAGAATTCTACCTTCTATACCATTTTGTCTCTCCCTGCCCCATCTTCCTTTCCCCATGTAGCCTTTTAATTAAAGTTAGAAATGGTTTGGCTTAATCACCATAGAGATTCTAAAATTTAATCCTTCAGCTATGATTCCAGGAGAGAAAGGATTTTCACCCCAATGGTGGAAGTCTGAAACTAGAGCCTGACATGGAAGGTTACAAGTTGTGCTTACTCACATTAACAGCATACTCTTGAAAGACGGTTATCTCTAGCAGGTTTATCCCTTTAGTTTTCTCAAGTCTGTTGAAAGATTGGGTAGTAGTGACACTAGTAAGAACTGACACTCAAATCATACTTTCATGTTCACAAAGTGTTTTTCTCACAACAGCCCTAGGAAGTAAGTAGCCCAGGTTCTGCTTATTATCCTTTTTGCATTGCCCTGGTCCCTAGCTGTGAACTGTTATGGTCTGTAAGGAGAAGGAATCTCTAAACTTTGGGTCTTTGCCTTTGAAGTTCCTCCTGTGCCCTGCCCTCAGCATGGTTACAGGGAGATTAGACTTGACTCTTTATGACACAGAATAGGTAGTTACAAGCTGAGCACAGTATTTTCTGCTTGCTGATTTTCTTGAAGTAACCATGGCTCACCAACCACAATTGCATCCATGCTGCTTGATTTTCCATAGCACAATTTCCAATTGAATGTGCAGTGGTTTGTTCTGAGCCTTCAACTGAAAGCAATGAAATAATTTCCTAGGGAACTTGTGGATTTAGGCTAAAGTAAAGGCACAGTGTCTTTCACTTCTGAGTAATGAATTCAAACATGGAATAGATCAAGAAAGCATGTCTATAACAACTGGAGCATTCCTGGTGGAGCAGGATTAATTGCATATCTTGTCCCTTCAGTCATGGACATGTCGCTTGAGACTGAATCTAAAGCCAAGAAACTAAAAAAGGTGGTTCATTTTAATTTTTTATTCTGGCCATGGTCACTTTCATGCAGGAATTTAAAAGGGGCTTCATTTCATTAGACCTTTAGGAGATTACACAAGTCAGTGGCATCTATTAATTTGAGAGAATAAACTCTCAAAGGGGAGTCTCATCAATTTAGAATTCTAGTCTAGTGCATGAATTCTCAGTCTATTTCCCCTTGAAAACAAAGGGGAATTGAAAGTGTGTCGTCTTTAATTCAATAACTTTTTATTAAATAATGTGATGTGTAATGATCCTTTTCTTGCCTAAACTTCAGATGCCACAGAAAGTTGAGTGCAGAAGAGTAGAGACTGGGTAAGGCAGCCACCGAAGTGCAGCAATCTATGGAGTTGCTGCTATAGTTCCAAGCATTATTAAACATCTCTGCTTTCAATTGCAAGAATGGGCAGATGGTTTTTGATTTTCTGTTTGGGAGAATGTGTTAGGCTATGACATTGGTCTGTTTTTTTGAAACTTCCCCATCCTTTCTGCCGAGTGGGGCAGAAGTTGAATCCAGAGCTTTTGTTCCATACAGTAATTGTCTAATTTCTGTTTAAATAGTTTTAATTTCTTCTACCAGCAAGATATATATTGTAGGCTTAAAAAAACTGCTGTTGATAGGTGTATTGCCTTATTTGTGAACAGGGGGGTTGTAGTAAGGCTGAACAGTGTTTAGATATCAGTACACAGAGAGCCAGAACAGACCAGAGTATGAACCTTGGTTTCCCAGTATCCCAGTCTGTCTTTTGATTTGGAACAGAGTCAAAGTAAAAGAAAATGCTATGATTTTGACCTAATTATTTTGAATAAACCTTCCCCCAAAGCAGAAATAACCCAGATCCTCAGCTTTATGTTTGCCCTTTGGGCTAAAGTAAGCTTAAATAACATTTTTTTGCTCTCTAGGGCAAGGTAGGGTGTCAGAGCAGTGGTCTTACTCTTTCCTTTCCCTCCACACATGTGTAGGGAAAATTTTCTGTAGGGGTGGAATCAAGGACTAGAAAGTAGGAACTAGAACTAGAAAGGAAGATAAAAGGTGTGACTCACTATCAATGGTCACTTTCTAAAGGAGCAAATATGTTTTCCTTTTAGACTTAACAGTCTACCTCAAAGCATTTAGCTTTTATGCAGATACACAGAAAACTGCAATAATAGTATAAGAATAGAAAAGCATCAGTAAAACAAAAACAAGGCCGAAAATGAAGGAAATAAACAATTTCTCAGTACCTTCCTAAGAATTTCTTAGTATCTTTTCAGTTCATTTCCTAAAATAAAGCCCATCTTTTTTATTCTACTATTTTTCATGTGAGTCTACATGTTTTCAAATTATGGAATACAAGAATTCCTAAAGAATCAAAATTGTAGGTCTCCCAAAGGACTACAGAAAAAAATGTATATTAAGCAAAAATTGGCCATATATAATTCTATAAATCAATGATAAAGGTCTTGATGTAATATAGATATTAATACGTTACATATTATATGATACAAATATAATAGAAATATATTTATATGCAACTAGATGTAATATAGATCAGTTTTGACTTTATTATGAGAAATGGTATAAAAATATCATCCAATATCATCCAAGTCACATACGAGTGGAAAAGAAACCGACTGGTCTTCCTTAAAAATGAGCAATAACAAATGGAAAGGCTTTATATACTGGCAACTACAAGATACCTAGAGATGACTAGAGTGAAAAGTTTATGGGAGGAACCAGACAATTAATTGCACAGAATGAAGTGGTGAGTATGGGATTCCTGTACCAATGGAATAAATGAACTCATTGATTAAATTACAGTTCCAATGAAGTACTAAATATTAGATTGACACAATTTTTTTTTGTTTCTCAAATCTGGTAATGGACTATGTTTATTAGCTTAGATTCAAATAGAACAAGGGCAACTGGAAACATACACGTCTGCAGATGTACATGCACATGAGCCCACATACATATGCAAAGAAATATTCTAAATCCATAGCTTTTCATTTTATTTCTTTTTAAAAATTGATTTGTTCATTTACTTTTAGTTTACAAGATTTAGTTCCATAGTCCCTTGAGTTTCAAATTTTCTCCCCTCCCTTTCCCCCAGGCACCCATGGCGGCATGCAATCAAGTATAGGATCTGCAACTACTTTCACATTGGACCTTAGTCTGGTTGTATAGAAGACTTGTAACCAATGGAGTGAACAATGAGAAAGGAGAAACAAAACCAAATATGGAAAAGAAAGAGAGTGTGTAGTTTGCTTCAGTCTCCATTTAAACTCTGTTCTTTCTAGATCTTTCTCTGAATGTAGACATGTCCTTCCATCCTGAGTCTTTTAGAGTTGTCTTATAACCTTGCACTGCTGAGAAGACTCCAGTTTATCAAAGTTGGTGTCACACATAGGTTATGTCTGTCATTGTGTACAAGTTTCTCCTGGTTCTGCTCTTCTCACTTAGCATCAGTTTGTATAAGCCTCTCCAGGTAAATATGAACTCCTTCTGCCCCTCATTTCTTATAGCACAATAGTATTCCATTACATTCATATATGACCACTTGTTTAGCCATTCCCCAATTCATGGGCATCTCCTTAATTTCCAGTTTTTTGCTACCACAAAGAGAGCTGCAATTTGTACATATGGGTCCTTTTCCCACTTCTATGATCTCTTTGGGATACAATCCCAAAAGTGGTATTACTAGGTCAAAAGGTATGCAATTATTTATAGCCCTTGGGGTATAGTTCCAGATTGCTCTGCAGAATGGTTGAATCAGTTCATAACTCCACCAACAATGAATTGGTGTTCCAATTTTTCCACATCCTCTCCAGCATTTGTCATTTTCCTCTTTTGTCATCTTAGCCAATCTGACTGTTGAGATGTGATATCTCAAAGTTGTTTTGATTTGCATTTCTCTAATCAATAGTGATTTAGAGCATTTTTTCACATGCTTATAGATATTTTTAATTTCTACCTCTGAAAATTGCCTCTTCATATGCTTTGACCATTTGTCAATTGGAGAATGACTTGTATTCTTATAGATTTTACTTAATTCCCTGTATATTTTAGAAATGAGGCCTTTATCAGAGATACTGGTTGTAAATATTCTTTCCCAATTTCCCACTTCCCTCTTAATCTTGGTGTAACAATAATGCAATATTTACGATGCCCACGGTGGTTATGAAGTGCTGGTATAGTTGTGAATCGCAAAATGTAGCAGACTCTCCACATGGAGGACAGAACTAAAGCCTTTATTCAAATACTAGAAAACTGAATCCCGGAACCAGAAAACCAAAGTCATTACAGTAGTCACGAAGTTGATACACATGGTTAATGCAGTGAACACCCACATTCCCAAGCCTTCACAATAGAACAGACTTCCTCAAACAGGGATCCCTTTCTCACTCAAGATAGCTCCTCAGTCTGGTTTTTGGAGGTTCTTGGTAAAGTTGCAGAAGGAGGGTCTCAGCAAAAAAGTACAGTCTCCAGGTGGTCATTGAGAGAAAATCTGACTGTCCTGCTGGTTCTCTTCCTTATATACGGTATAGTTCCTCCCTGTTCTGCCCCTTCCTATTAAGGTGTTAACTACTCCCAAGGTGTTAACTACTGCTGTGTTAGTTAAATAGCTTAAACAAGGTGTTAACTTGAAATAAGGTGCTAAGTGCTGTAAAGC
>JAQQSW010002379.1:0-14975 GCA_028646575.1 Pseudocheirus occidentalis
TCTCTCTCTCTCTCTCTCTCTCTCTCTCTCTCTCTCTCTCTCTGTCCCCCCAGCTTCTTTCCCTCCCTCTCTTCCTCTCTCTTTTAAAATTTCATTGGTAAGTTTAAGTGTTCCCATAAAAATATAATTTTGATTAGTTCTATTCCTTCTTATAAAAAAACCCTTAAAAAACCTACTTAAATGTGATAAAGATATCTAGAAATTAGTGTTCTTAGTATCAACTCTTTGTTTTTAACTTTTGGTATGGTCAAAATTTAACATTATCACATCTAGTTAGTTAAAAGTTCTTTTCAGTTCTTATGGCTATTGTGACTTTTTTGAATGAAGTTTATGCTACTATATTTTCCCTTTAAAACAATCATAACAATTTCACAAAGGAAATTACATTGGAGATTGTGACAAACAGATTAGAGTTTGTGACTGCCCAGGTCTCATGTTTCTCATCTGTACAATGATGGCCACTGGGGTCCCTTTCAGCTCTAGATCTATAACCTATGTGTTATCTTTGACTCTTTCTTCTCCCTCACCTCCCATATTCCTTCAACTACCAATTTTATTTCTGTAATCTCTGTCCTTTTTCCCCCCTAGTTTCAGTGTCATGATCCTAGGTACCTGAAGAACCACCTTCTCAGTCTTCCATATTCATCGTAAGTGTGCACAAATCTAACTGTCATTTCACTGACAAAAATCTTTCAGTGACTCCTCATGGTCTATTGAATGCAGTTCAGCCCTTTCAGTTTGGCATTCAAGACCCTGCACATGATATCTCTACCTTTCTGACTTTATCTTTCTATGTTATTTCCCACCACTCCTCCTCAAATGTGTCCCAGTCAAATTTGACTTTCATCTCTTCTATATCTCTACTGCTTTCTAACGTCTGTGCCTTTCCTCAGAGTATTTCCTCTTTCTGGATTTTTTTCCCCCTTTCTCCATCTCTGAAGTCAGGTTGTACTGTGCTGAATGGAGCACTAGTCCTAGACTCAAGAAGGCCTGAGTTCAAATGCAGCCTCAGGCACTGACCCTGGGCAAATCATTTAAAGGCTCTGTGCTTCACTTTCATCATATGTAAAGTGGAGATAAAAATAGCACCACATCCCGAGATTTTTTTGAAGATAAGATATTTGTAAAGCACTTTGAAAACCTTACAAAGTGCTATATAAATGCCAGCTGCTGTTGGAAGGAAGGAAGGAGAGACGAAGGGAGAGAGAGAAAGAGGAGGGGTGGAAAGAAGGGAAGAAAATGAAGGAGGGAGGAAAGAAAAAAAGGAGAGGAAAAAAGGAAGGAGGAAGGAAAGAAGGAGGGAGGGAAGGAATGAATGAAAGAAAAAAGCTTTAAGTGCCTAAATATCCCCTGTACTGTGTTAAGCTCTTCACCAAAATGATTTCACAACAACCCTGTGAGATAGGCACTGTTATGATGCCTGTTTTATAGTTGAGGAAACTGAGGTAGATATGTTAAGTGACTTGCCCAGGGTCACAGAACTACTGTCTGAGGCTAGATTTGAACTCAGATTTTCCTGACTCCAGACCTAATACTCCATCCACCTAGATGATGATGGTGAGGATGGTGATATTAATAATGATAAACCTTACTCTGCCTTCAAGGTCCAAAACCAAAACAGAGGAACAAAAATGCCAGTTTACCTCCATCACAATCTTCTCTGATTCCATTAGTCAAGAATTGGCTTTCTAAGAGCTGGTCTAGCTTAGAAGAGCTAAGTAACACGTGGCCATGGTAACACGTGAAAGAAAGGAAAATTCAACTATGAGTCCTTTGTGGGCTTTTTCCATTTTCACAGTGATAGCAGTAGAATACTCCCCTCCAGTAAAGGGGAAAGAGGTAAAGAATGCTAAGAGTAACAGAGTTTCGAGACGGTCTATAAACTTTAACTTAGCTTTTGGTATTCAAAGCATGAACGCCCTGTCTTGTTGCCAATGAGAGGATATGTTATTGGAAGAACTGAATTTTTGAACCTTGAAATACTTATATTTATCAAAACCCAAAGGTGTGTATGTGTGTGCATACATACATACATATATACATACATACATATGTATGTATATATGTACTATATACATACTATACACACACACACACACACACATACACACAACTTGTAGATAAATGAAAAGATGGCTTGCAGGTTTTTCCTAGCGTGACAAAGGAATTGATGGTATTGGTTTTTATCTTGTGCCAAAAGGCAACAAGAAACATCATTTCATGGGACACTGATCTTATCATATTGCAGTGCCAATGATAAATACTTGTTTTAAAAAATGACTACCATGAAAAATAATGGTGACATGCAAAAATGTTAGTTGCAGAATATGAAAAAGTTAAGCAATGCCCCAAAGAACTCAATGAGACTCTCAAAATTAAACGTGTCTATTTTGATATTTGTTGACTCTACTGTAAATGTGGGAATAAGTGAGGATGGGCAGAAAACATAGTTCAGGAAAAAGTAATGAGAGAGGCCAAAAACTATACAGAAGCCTTATGGCTATGTACCCTCTGGATATTTCCCAGAAAGAGATTGGATTATAGCAAGGCTATTCATTTCTGTAAAACCATTATAGTTTAATTTAATTAGATTGTGATGTTAAGAGCACCAGTTGTAATGATTCTATTTCTGTACCTTAATTTATTCCAGGGCTTAAGCCAGTCCTTCAATTAACATTCTCATCATAGGAAGAACAAGGCCAAATTAGATTTTTATTAATTGTCCATGATTTTAGTTTCTTCTTTTTAAGCCACTGAATTTGACTAATGATGACTAAGAAAAAAATGTGTACCTAATTTAATTATAAAAGAGTTGAATCCTATGATTTTTCTAGTGTTGCCTCTTCAGGATTGTGTTTGATATTTCTCTTCTAGATTTTTTTCTAGGTATACAAGTCTCCAGACAATTATTCTTTTGGTTTGGGGAATCTTAAAAAAAAGGAAGGAATTTATTCACTGATTTAAGGTAGTCCAATTTTTCCCCTTAAATTTCTTAAAGATTATGTCCACAAAGAACAGCAGATAGATATAAAGTGTAGGTAGCTATTCCACTGTTTCCTAATATTGAGCTGTTCTGTTTCATGGAGAAGAGTAGGAAGATCTGTTCTCTGATATTTTTGGCTCTCATTTGTAGTTTACTTATTTAACTTATGTTATTATTGTTACATCTTTTCAGTCACGTCTGACTCTCCATGGCCTCATTTGGAATTTTCTTGGCAAAGATCCAAGAGTGGTTTGCCATGTCCTTTTTCACATCATTTTACAGATGAGGAAACTGAGTCAAACAGGTTAAGTGACTTGTCTAAGGTCACACAGCTAACAAATGTCTGAGGCCAGATTTGAACTCAAGAAAATGAGTCTTCCTAACTTTCAGGCTCAGAACTTTATCCGCTGTACCACTACCTGCCCCAGTCATCATTTACCCAAGATTTATTATTTTTCTACTATGTCCAACGCAATGCAATAGCTACATCCAAGAGGACTAAATAAAGAAATCATAGTTTTGGCCCTCAAGTACTTTACAATCTGGGAGTTTCATATCATTTATAAAGATAGATTGTAAGAAACATTAACTCTACCAGTGTTTCCTTTTCCTTTTTTTTTCTTTTTTTCTGGAGAGGACTATTTATTTAACTATATATTCTGACTTCTGCTTTCCCCCTGAATAGATATTATTTAACAGATTTTAGACTTCAAAAGAAATCAATTTCTGAATGTCAATTACTGAGTTAGATCATTTGTGTTTAAACATAGTGAGTTTGCTAAATTAAATTATGATTTCAAGTTTGATGCTTTGCTTTAAAAACACCTGTGTAGAATTCATGGTTGCAGCAGAAATAATATATTTGGTACAGCCAGTAGTTCTTGATTGCCTATCAATTTAAATTATAATAATGTACAAATGTAACACTTTAATTCCTATGTCTATAACCTTTGCTCAAACTCTGTCTCCCATTGTAATACCCTCCTTCCTCCTCTCTGCTCTTCTAAATTTTACCCATCCTTCATGGTCCAGATCCTTTCCATGAAATTTTCTCTAAGTATAACTTTAAACCATTTAATAAATGCCTTTGTTACATATTTTGGTGTATATAAACTGTGGCATGTAAAGCAGTCACACCTTGGTAAAACCCTCTCAGCAGATGGGCTAAACCAGATTCAGAGCTTCCAACAGGGCTCAAAACCAGTTGGTTGAGTGAGGGGGGTTTCTACCTGAAGCCTGAGAAGACTTCTCCCCAGGCAAAAGGAGCAGACAAGAACAATTTGTTCCAATAGCCATGAAGGTGGCTGAAGTAGGGACTGTGGAATGCTTAGAACTTAGTAAGACCCTGAGTATACCAAAGTCATACATTGCTTCCTGGGCCAAGCTAGTCACCCTGACTTTTGTCTCATCACTAAACTTCAATGACTCAATAAGAGAGAAGGTGGTTGATAATTCTGTGCAATTCTTCCTCACTTAAACACAATTCATATGCAAGTCAAGACATAATTCTTTGATATCATTGGTCAGTTTTGAAAATGAAGGACTAATAGCAAGATCTAGAACTGCAAGATACCATAGCCATCATCCGTTTGAAGAAAAAATGCTGCAACAGAAAGAGTTCAAGTATCAAGCAGCCACAGTCAGAATCACCCAGGAATTGGCAGGCTTGCTGCAACGTCTGTAGCACCAGGCCTTATCATCCACCCTCCTACTAAACTCTCCATGCCACTAGGCCTTAAAATCTTCCTTGACACTGCATCTTAAGAATTTCTGAGCTTTGCCATCCTTCAACTAAACCCTACTCTTTGTATTAAAATGAAATGGCCTTGAGATCAGGGGCTGTCATTTTTATTTCTATTATTTGCAATTAGTGGCCATCTTTGGCACATAGCAATTGCGTAATTAATGCTTTCTTCATTTATTCACTCACTTAGTGCACTGAGATTTTGGGGTGAGTAATGTTCCTCATAAACTATTAGCCCAGTAGCCCCTTCAGTTCCTCTCTGAGATGTGACTGATACAGCCTCCAGAAAAGGATTCTGCTATTTTCACTGGCCACTGGTGAGAAATTAGCATATAAATGGCTAGACTATTCTGCTTCCCACAGCCCACAAGCTGAGCTATGTGGTTCCTTTGTGGTGGCTCTTGCTGCATTCAAAATTTAAACCAGGTGATGAGATGAAATATTGATCAGTGGTCTTTTACAAATCATTCTCTAGAATTCCCCATCCTCAACTGGAATCATCTGTCTCTGAATGATGTGCTCTTCCCTCAAAAGCAAAACAAACAAAAGCTAACACACTTCACAAGACAAAGTTTATTGAACACTGCAGAATGAAAAAGAAGAATACTGGACATTTTTACATGCACACCTTGTCCCCCAAGACTCTCTGATAACATCTGCCTAGAGGTCAAATAAAGGGAATACAAGTAGAGGGGTGTCTGTTCTCTGAGTCTCAGTTGTTATAAAGTGAAATCAAGAGGAAAATGGTACAAATGGGTTTTTGTGCCCTTTCATTACAGCAGCCAGTATGATTTCCTTTTGCTAAATGCCCTGCTGTTCTGAATTCAATTCAGCTGTACTGATCTTCACCATCTGGATTTGCAGGTTGTCTGCATTTAGGGAGCTTTGATTGTGGTGCCTCCTCTTGTGTTGAGCACAGCAGCCACCCTGTGGCTCATCCATCTCCAATGCCAAAGTTAGCTACCATTTGTCCCAATCCCTCACTTGGCAAGCAGAGTCCCATATCTCAGTGTTTCAGCCTGATCACAGGCTGAAATTAGAATTAGTAAGTCTCTCAAGGTCAGTGGAAGAAATAGATGCCTCCCCCTGGATGCCCACACATAGCCTCTCCCTGATGTTTCAGTTCTATTTTCCCCACTGCTGGCACTCCTGGGTTCCCTCAGCTTCCTACAGAGATGATGAAAGGACACTGCAGAAATATTGGTTACATATGGAAGTAATGTCATTTGGCAGTCTTAATAATGAGATTGATCAGCAGACTATTTCATAAAATCAAAATCCCAGAGATTCAGAATAGAATTTTAGTGGTAATTTAGTTCAGACACTAGCAAAAATAAAATATCCACTACAACATACACTACAAGTGTTTATCCAGACTCCTTTTGAAGACCACCAATGAAGGGAAATGCATTATTATCTCTGGAGACAGGTTACTGCAGTTTGGTACATTCTGTTAGTAATACATTTTTCCCCCTGACGTCAGACCTAAGGTGTCTCTACAACTTCCATCCATTATTCCTAGTTTGCAATTCAGGAGAAAAACAAGTCTTATGTTTCTTCTGCCTGTAGCTGTTCAAGTTCTTAAAGAATGCTATCTTGAGTCCCCCTTCCCAAAGTCTTCTCTTCTCCAGGTTAAACATTTCCTGATCATTGTCACTGAAACTTCTCTCCATGAGGTTGCCCTCCTCTAGACTTTCCTCATTGATCCTAACTAAAACATGTTGTCAGAACTATTCAATATTTAAGATTTGTTGAACTCCAAAATCGTGAAGTCCCAGGAGGAGAATCTAATAATAATAATATTAATATGTCTATAAAATTTACTATGCGACAGAAACTTTTTAAACACCTTTAAATTATTATCTCATCTGATTCTCACAACAAGAATAGAAGGTAGGTACTATTTTTACCCCATTTTGCAGTTGAGAAAACCTAGGAAAGCAGAAGTTAGGTGATTTACCCAGGATCACATACCTAGCAAGAATCTGAAGGTGGATTTGAACTCAGGATTTTCCTGATTCCAGTCCCAGCACTCTATCCACTAGGCTACTACTGCAACCATATGTTATTTAACCCAACCATCAATAGATTACAGTTGCTCCTAGTTTGAAAATCCCATTAGGTTGTAAGTTTCTTGAGGGCAGGGACTGTCTCTTTTTATCTCCCTAGTATTCAGGACAGTGCTTGGAATATAATAAGCACTTAATAAATGTTTATTGATTGATTGCTATCTTTGTGATCACACACAAACTGTTCTGTTTGAAATGCAAAGCCCTTCATAATTTGGTCTCAGCTAAGCTTTCCAGGTTACTACAAATTTGTCCCATTCATGCATTCTATAATCCATCCAAACTGACCCTCCTGTCCATATTTTTGCAGTAATTGTCTCCTCATACCTAAAATGTACTTCCTGTTTACTTTGCCCTCCTAGAATCCCTATTTTCATCTGCTACATGAAAATTTTCTTGACTTCCCTGGCCTCTAGTGCCATCCCCTCCCTCTAAAATTATCTTACAATTATTTATGTATTTTATGCATATTTTCATATATATCATCCCCTCCAAGACAACAGAGCCTCAGAAAATGTTCCTTGGGGTTTTTTTTCTCCTTTTCCCTTTGTATCCCTAGTACAATGTCTTATACATAGTTAATTCTCAATAAATGTTTGTTGGTTGATTAATTAATCTAAGCCAGTAATTCTCAAAGTGTGATCTTGAGATCCTTCTGTGTCCTGAGACCCTTTCAGGATGTCCTCATGGACAAAGTTATTTTTATAATATTAATATATTTACATGTTTAATGTGATACAAATAGCTATAGCCAGTATTAATAATGTTGTAGTATATGGGGGTGTTCAGGGAAAAGTAGCACCCCTAGTGTAAATACTTACCAAGCCCTTTTTCATGGTTACTCATCCGCCCTTGGTGTCTACCCAACACCCATTCTCACCTGTGGCTCCAAGAAACTGTAGCACTGCAGTGGTCACACTATGGTAAAAACCTTCTCATCAGACAGGCTAAACCAAGGTAATTGAGGGAAATCAACAGATCTCAAACCAGTGCATGAGTTAGGGGGATGTCTATCCCAAACATGTGAAGGCTTTTCCCCAGGCAGAATGGTCAAATAAGAACAATTTGTTCCAATGGCCATAAAGGTGCCTGAAGCACTATGGAGTGCTTAGATCCTGGTCAGACATTGAAGATGCTAAGGACATCCATTGTATCCCAAGCCATCACCAACATCTTTACTTTTGTCCTGCCACTGGACTTCAAAAACTTCAGGAGAATGAGACCGATGACTTGGCCCAATTTTGCCTCCCTTAATTACAATTCACATGCAAGTCAAGACACTCTCCATGATAGCATTGGTCCTTTTTGAAAACAAAAGACAAAAACAACAGTATAATTTTAATATTTTTAATAGTATAAAGTAGTCCTGAAATCAAAAAGTTTGAGAACTGCTGACCTGAATGTTACTGTATAGATGACCCATTGTTAATTCAAAGTCAGAATGTCTAAAATGAGCTGAAGAAAGAAATGGTTCACCACTCTAGGATCTTTGCCAAAAAAACTCCCAAATGGGGTCACAGAGAACTGGACACAATTGAGACAACTCAAGAACAAAATGCTTAAAGTCAAGCTCATCCTATGTTTTCCCAAATTCTTATTTCAGGCTTTCTTACCAACTTTTTTTCAAACACTATCATTCTCTTATTTTAAGGTTAGGGTTAGTTTAAAACTTTGGAATAATTTTGCCAGGGCATGTATACCACTCTGACCTACAATTTCATAGGGTGAAAAAAAATAATACCTAATGTGTCCTTCTAAAGATATTTATAAGAATCAAAAGAAATAATATATATTATATGAAAGTGCTTTGTGAACCCCAAAAGAATGAACAATTATGAGGTCTTCTCTGGGATTGTATCATGCCTCTGAATCTTTCTAGCTTTCTCTTGGTCTCAGTTTTTTATTTAGAAGGTAGGGATAATGATGCTTACACCATTTGCCTGACAGGACAGGGAGAAAAGCACTTTGCAAATGTTAAAGCACTTTATAAATGTGAGGTACTGATATTTCTGTTGTTATTGTTGGATCTTAACTCCGTTGCCTTGTGTTTTTACAACATCCAGTCAATCACCAAGTCTTGTGGACTCTCTTTTTTTTAATACTCCTGACATCTGTCTCTTCCTTTCCATTCCCATATCTGTCACCATAGTTCAATGTTATATTGGTTTTTTGCTTAGATTATTTCAGTAGCCTCCTAATTGATTTCCTTGTATTCAGTTTATCCCCTATTCTAATCAATTTTTATATCTCTAACACCCCCACAAAAGATTTATCTACTACAGCTACTATTTTGCAGATGTTTTTGCAATTCATAAACATCTGTTGAAGACCCATTGCCATTAGACCTCCTCTCCACAACCCACTTTACTACAAAGCTAACTTTGTGTCCCATCCTTTAAAAGATTCCTCCACTCCAGTCCCACTGTCTTGTACCCTGAATCCCCCAGTCTGTGATATTTCCAAATCTTCCTCTTTTCTCCTTAGGTTCAAGCTTTAAGAGTCCTCAGAGGTCAGATAGCCCAAATCCCTCATTTTATAAATGAAAAAATTTAAACTTAGAAGAGTTGTGATTTGCTTCTCCCTCTGACTAAAATGCTAGTCTCAACCACCTGTCTACATCTGATGCTTCAAGATCCAGCTTAAGTTTTAGACATTAAAACTTTTCTTTCTTTTTTTTAATAAATGGCACTCAGATAATGGGAGCTGGGTGGTGTAGTATATAGATGGCTAGACATGGAGCTGGGAAAATTTGACTTTCACTTTTACTAGCTGTGTGACCCTGGGCAAGTCACTTAACTTGTCTCCCCTGATTTCCTCATCTCTAAAATTACTCTCTCCAAAGAATGTTTTAAAGTCAAAGTAGATAAAGCAATTTGCAAACTTTGAAACATTATGTAATAGCTAGCTATCATCATCATCATCATCATCATCATCATCATCATGAACTTTTTTTCCTCAAAACTTATGTAGTACTTATCTCCACCACTCATTTGGGAATTAGCATATGCCACCGTATGTTGCTTTCTTTTTACATATGTTAGGTCACACTTTCTTGCGTGAATTTGAGGAATATTAGGATATGTGCCTTGTCTTATCAGTAGGTTCTAATTCCCAGGGACGTAGAGAATGCATGTTACATACACTTTCTTTTATTATCACTACTTAATAGCATGCCCTTTCACACAGTATTAGTTCAATAAATATTCTCCAAAAATATTCCATGTATGTCATCTACAGCTACTGATTTCATTTATAAACCAAACAGGAAGATTTACTACCTGTTACTAATTATTAAAAGAGCTTTGAAGTCATGGTAATTTTAAGAACATGCATCTGAATGTCATGCCTTATTTTGTTATCTTATTTCCTAAATGTCTTTGCTTTACAATTGTTTGTATGCTCCCAAGTTGAGAAGTTTGTTGTCTTAAGAGCTTTTTGATTAATCTTTAGATTTTTTTTATTGATCTTTAGAATTGGCACATGGTACAGTGGGTTTATATCTTTCCAATTTTCCTTAAGTTTCAAATATGTTCATTTTCCTTGATATAAAGGTGGATGTCTCTACCTTTTTATCATAGAACTTAATCTCAACCAATTATCTCTTCTACAGAATGGCATGTTAGAGGAAATTTAACCCTTAACTTCATGTTCTTTTGCTAAGACTGTGAGGTATTTTGTTTTGTTTTGAAATTAATATTCCTTACCAGTTGTATCCCCAGGTATAAGTATGAGGTATCTCAAAAATAAGATTGTCTGAGGTCTTTGACAATATGGTTGATTTTTAATTATCAATCTTAACACACTATATTTTTCAGTCTTATCTAACATATACATTCTTATAAATCTTAACACATGATCCTATTCTATATCCTCCCACAGCAAAATGACTATAAAACATAATTAAAGGGGTTAATCCCTGCCAGTGACAACTATTCAATTCAACAATTATTTATTAAATCTTTGCTATCAAACATTTTTCTAAGGACATGAAGGATGCTACCAGAGATCATTCATCTGTCAATACAAATTAAGCATGTATTTAAAAATTCACATTCATATAACACTTAACTTACAAAACATCTTTCCTTCCAACAAAACCTACAAAGTAGGCATCATGAGTTTTATCCCTATTTTATATTTGAGGAAAGATAGGCAAGTAAGGGAGCTTAGGATCATGGTATTCTAGTAAATGTTTAACAACAGTTCCCAAAAATACACACACACATACACACACATACACACACACACAAATGCACACACACACCCATAAACCTACAATACACTTTTAAGTTTAATTTTCATTATTCACATTTTCCCATCATTTGCTTTAAGTTTAGATAATTAGCAAAATAATAAATGAAGAACTTATTTATAGAGTTTGCCAATTTCCAAAGCAAGAATTTAACAGTTGGCTTGAGCTGGCTCTAATTCTCTCCTACTGAGGATCATGGAATCATAACTTTAAAGTAGAAAGAGACCTCCTAGATCTTTACCCACAGTCATAAAATATTAAATATCAGAATAAAGATTTGAACCTGTTACACCTTACTTCAAACCCTGTGCACTCTCACTACAGTAACTTTTCATTCATTCATTCTTTCATTTATTCATCCATCCATCCCATTCATTCATTCATTCATTCTAATGAGAGAGACACAGTAGCATAATCTGGAGTCAGAAGAACTAAGTTCTACTTTCACAATTTGCTACTAACTAACTAGTTGTTTGGCTTTTGGGAATTGGAACTGTGAGACAACTAGGTTATCATTATTGCCAATCACCTTAATGAGAGTATCAAGTCTTTCTCTCATTCAGAGGTTGCTTTTAGTCAGTTTTTAAAAGCAGCAAAGGCCCAGGCATTTGAACCAAAGATTCTTCATCTGTGAATGGGTATGAAATGTTTGGACATCACAGAGTTGTTGGGAAGAAAGCACTTTGTAGACTCTAAGGGCTCATACCATTTTTTGGTTTGTAACTCAGTAATTGGCACCTGGTATTTACATAAGATAGTACCAGACACCTAAGAGGGTTATGAAAGAATTGCTTCTTGCCCTTGAAATCTGTATATTCCAGAGATAAAAGATGAGAGATATACTCACAGGCAGCAAACAAGTAACAATCAAAGGTGGGTACCATAATAAGAGAAAAAGATGATGTGAGCTAAAATGGACAACAATTTGCCTGTGAATCGGTAATGCCGTAGACTTCATTTTAGAAATGAGACAACAAAGGTCAAGAGAAAGGAAGTGATGAGAAATGTCAGAATCTAGTCTTTAAGGGCCAGATTTTGTTTTACTGTTCAGTCATTTTTCAGTCATGTCCTACTCTTTGTGACCCCATTTGGGGTTTTCTTGGCAAAGATACTGCAGTGGTTTACCATTTCTTCCTCCTACTCATTTTATAGATGAAGAAACTGAGGCAAGCAGGGTTAAGTGACTTGCCTAAGGACACATAAATAATAAGTGTCTAGGGTAAGATTTAAACCCAGGAAGATGAGTCTTACTGACTCCAGACCCAGCACCCTATCCATTGCACCACCTAGCTGCCTCTTAAAGACCAGAATAGGGGTGTAAATCTTTCCAGCTAGCCTGTTCATGGAGCCTATGTACACTGATGGCAAGCTCAATATGACTGAACACTGTCATGATATGGAAACCAGTAAACCTAACATGATCTTAGGCTTCACTGCCAGTCTTAGTCTCCAGAAACAAGTCCCTGACCACCCTACTAGAAACTACTCTGGTCAGAGCACTACATCAAAAGTATCATGTTCAGTTCTGGTACCACATTTTAGGAAAGACATCAATAAGTGTCTAGAGGAGTGGTTCTCAACCTTCCTAATGCTGTGACCCTTTAATACAGTTCCTTATTGACCCCCAACCATAAAATTATTTTTGTTGCTACTTTGTAAGTGTAATTTTGCTACTGTTATGAATCTATCTCATATTCAGGATGTATTTTCATTGTTACAAATTGAACATAACCCACAGATTGAGAATCACTGCTCTAGAGGATGGCAAATACAATGGTGAAAAGCATAAAATTCATGCTATATGAGGACTGTTTGGATAAACACGAAATGTGTAGCCTGAAGAACAGAAGATGTAGGGCTTAGGGATAGCAGTTGGCGGGGAGTTACCAGAAGTGGAATGGACTATCTTTCTAACCTGGGTTCTTTCCACTGGAGAACATTGTCACCTATGTACTCCCAGGGCCTACCAAAATACCTAAAATAACAGGTGCTCCCTCTGACTTTGATGATGCTAATGATGACCACAGTTACTTGGAGCTCAATTTCTCATAGTAATGTCTTATCATTCGTCTACTCTTCTGTATTTCTATGGCACAATTTTCATCAGGAAAATACACAATGCAGCAAATATAAAGAACAATAACAACATAAAATGCTATTCTCAGCTCTATGCCATTCAGGTTCTCTGTTTTTTCTCAGCTACTTAAGGGTATTATCACTTCAGGCTCATTCATTAATAAACCGTTTTGTGTTTTGTTTTACATTTGCTCTTTACTTCCCCTTACTGTGTAAATGCCTATTCCCTTGAGCGTTCTGCCATTTGAAGGTGGTTCCACTAGCATCAAGCAACACAGAGCATAAGGTACAATTTGTGCTTTCCCAGCAAATTATCAAATCATCACTCTTTGAGAAAAGTGTCTGATTTTAAGCCCTACTGTGGAATTCCATTGTTAAGGAAAAGCCACAATTTACCAAAAAGACTACAGTATATACCCTTCCCTAAATGTTCCTCCAGTAATTAAAGTCAGGGACAAACATTGTGTGTTCCTCATACTTAAATCCAAAGACCATAGACAACAAATAATCTGGCATTTACCTAAACAATTTATGATGAACCACTTCACTTTCTAATGTCTCCTGGGGTGAATATTCTCATTATGTACCATGTCAACTCAGAGAGACCCAGGGGATGGTTTAAACCACAGTAGTCATAGTTTTATCTTGATATTAAAGATATTTCTTGCTTCTAGTTTCCCCTCAGAAGAAATGGCATAATGAGTGTGCTGTTTTAGTTGATAACACTAAAAATTAGATTCCTACCTGCACATTCCAAATTTCCAACTGAATTTAGTGTTTTAATCTCTCTTAAACCTGGGAGGTAGGAGACAGAAAATAGAATGCAATTAACTGCTTGGTTCCTGCAACAAAACCTAAATATTACAGGATTCAAAATGTTTTATATTCACATTGAATACCAAGTCTCAAAGCAAATATTTAATGAAATATCACATGGCAAGAGGAAAACATACCAGTTGTTTTTTGTGTGATGCCTGCCTAGTATTTGGGGTATTTCTGTTACAAGACATATGGATTGCCTGACAGTTTAAAATGTGGCTACCATGAAAGAGTATCACATCTTAGAGTCAGAAGACTGATATTTGAATGCCAGATCTAAAAGTCTTCATTTTGAAAAGGATTTGGATGAAATTCTCTCTCTGTTCCTTTCTACCTTAGTATTATGTGATTCTGGGATATTTCTTTAATATTTTGAAGTTCTGATCTTTTTGACATGCATACCAATTCTGGCTACCAATATAACAATCATTCTTTCTGTGTCATAGTCGATGGGTTTGATAAGTCAAAGCCAAAAAACTCTTCAACTTCTGTTCATTCTGGTAATGAATCTGTCTGAACTTAGCTAAACTAGTTTTCAGATGATAGGCATATAGTTTATCTTCAGAACAGTCCTCAAAGTATCAGGAGGCTCCAGTGGAGCTTGTGTCCCAATGGTATAACTTTAATAACCATCACCTCTATATTAAAATGAGAAATAACTAATCACTGGCCCAGATTTAATGTTGGCTTAATATAAAGTAGATCAGAATTTAAGGGTAGATCTTGGAGGAGAAGTGAAGTGATTTAAAATGTCAGAATCTAGCCTTGGAAGTTTGACCTGGTAAGCTCTCCAAGATGGCTATCACCACCATGGCTATCATCACCAAGGAAAAGTGATCATCCTTCAGTACTCTTTCCAAGTCAGACCATGTTTACCTGGAGTACTGTGATCAATTTTGGACACCACAATTTTGAAAGGACATTAGCAAACTAGAGGGCTTTCAAAAGAGGACAACCAGACTGGTAAATGAATTACAAATAATGTCACAGGAGGTTGAATTGAAAGAACCGGGAATGTTTTACTACTACCAC
>JAQQSW010002380.1:0-14975 GCA_028646575.1 Pseudocheirus occidentalis
GTTTTCTTCAGTCAGGTTGTTGACTCTCTTTTCATGATTTTCTCACATCATTTTCATTTCTCTTCCCAATTTTTCCTCCACTTCTCTCATTTGGTTTTCAAAGTCCTTTTTCAGTTGATGTATAGCTTCTAGCATAGATTTTTATTATTTCTCTCTCCCCATTCTTCTCCCTCTTTCATTTTGGGCTAGTTTCCTTTGGTTTTCTTGACCTTCTAGAATTGCAATTTCTTTCACATCTGAGTCTCCTCTAAATATGCTACTACATAGCTTTAATAGTTAACCTTGAATTGGTAAGTAAGCCCTTCTTAAAACTCAATTAGGAAACTCCCTCTGGTTCTTGTTCTCTTGTTCACCAGGAAGTCACACTAAGTTCATTGTGTGACAAGACATGGTTGTGATCCATTACCTCTGCAGGGCCGTGACCATTCTCAAGAGCTCTTTTGCAGAAAAGTAGATTGCTGAGCCTTTCAACTATTTTCTCTGTGGCAGCTCTCCGTTGGTTCACTATCTCTGTTTGTCCTGGATACCAAGATTCCTTAGCAGGAAATTAAAGCAGGTTTTCTGGGCTGAAGCCATTGCTAGTCAGCAAGCCTTCTTCAACTACTTGGCTAAGAGATGCACTGGTTTTAAGTTTCCAAGTTTTCTCCATCTTCAAAAACTCCAAAGAATAAATCAATTGATAAAAATGACTTGTGAACAATTATCAACAGGGAAGAATCTATAACATTATTCTTGGTAGTATTATATTGCATGAGCTAGTAACACTTATGTTGATTCAATTGAGCTTTTTATTCAGGATTTGTGGTTACTTGCATATTCAGTAGTATATAATTTAAACACTGAGGCTATAGGTCTCAACATATAGCAGATGAGGATGGCAAAGTATAGTTTTAGAATTCTTGATTCCCCACAAAGCTACCAGCTTGTTGGCTAGCTTGCTATCAGTGTACGGAGTTGGTTAAAATGAATCATGGCATAGAAATCATACACAAGGACTGCTGAAATTTTCTGATTATTGCATGTGTATGCATTAATCATTATAAGTTCATATTTTTCCTATATTCATTCTTCCAGAGATAAAAAAAATCTATCCTCAAAAGCTCCAGAGTCTTTTTGGTACTTATACTCTCCAGATAATGAGTTGGTATAATGGTAATGGAATTTGGAGATGCCCCTGTATTAGGTTGTTTTTTGGGTTGAGTGTTAAAACCTAGAGCTTGTGAATCCCACTTGTGACATGGACTTGTTGACGTGAAGAGAGAGGGCTGAACTGGGAGGGAGCCATGAATTGGGAGAAAGGCCCAAGCCCAGAGAGGGCCAGAAGGACTTTTGGAGAGCAGTATTGTGGAAGTTGCTGAGAGAAAGACTGCTGAGGGCCCGTTGGAGCTGCCCAGAACTTTTGAGAAATGCCCCCCTCCCCCCAGAGCTGCCAAGAACTGAGGAGGCATGGCTGTGATGCCAGTATTTTGTTTGTCTGTTTTGATATTGTTTTGCCAGATTCACCTGCTGGTGAAGGACAATGCTGCTGTTGTAGAGGTCCTGGAACTTTGGTTCAGAAGCCCTGAAGGAGGATTTTTTTGTGTTATGTTTACAGAAAGCCTGGAAGAGGGCCTTGCTGATGTTTTCAGGGGTTCTGGGACTGTTCTACAGCAGAGAGTGACTTGATGAGAACTCTAGCAATGGCTTTGTTGAACCTTGTCTCCCCAGGAACTGAGATTGCTGAGGACTTGCTTACAGTCAAGATGAAAGAAGGGCCTTTCCTTGGGTTTTCAATGCTGAGATATCTTCACCTTCTTGTAACTTTAGGCCTGGATGGCCTTTTGTGCTCTTCTACCCCTTTTGAGAAAGTGCTTGGTGTTAATGGATGGTATTGTAATTCAGTGGTGTCCATGGATGGGAAATCTTTGGCCTTTTTGTGCTCTGTGTTTGAGTAAATAAATGTACTTTGTTTATGATTGGAAACTATTCTCCATTTGAGAAGGGACTAAATGAATGTACTGCCCAGGAGTGGGCTACTTTGACTACTGATCCAGGGGTGGGATCCCTGGACCTTGGTACTTTGCAGCTGAATTGAGAACTTACTTGCTAAATGAATGTGTTACACTGTATTTTGACTTTCTCTGTTCTGTGAATGTTTTGCTGAATAAATGGGGTTTACTATGCTGGTAATCTGAACCTTGGAAGTTGCCTTTGTTTGGCATTACAGTTGGTAGCAATTTCCTTTGTATAAAAAACAAAATACTATTTATAGATATCTGTTGCCATATTGGATCAAGAAAATGTATTTTGTACCAGCTCTTGTGTTATCTCTGAGTGTCCAAAACCGCCCTATGGTGCCTTCATGATGAAAGAGTAGAATGCACTTGATAGTACCAAAGGCTTTCTGGCATCTTGTTTTTAGATATTTACAGTCTGACACTGTACTCCATTGCAAAGCTCCAGTTTCTGCCATTTCTTTCTTCTAGTCCCTCTGGACACTGATGTTTAAGTCTCTAAGAATCATCCTTGCTTCTAGTGTTTTTTGCTTTTCATAGATGTTCTCACCACCAGTTATGCACAGATAAATGAGGCAATAATGATTGGTCCAATGGGGGAAAATAAAGTCACTGCTGGCATGTTTTCTTTTCAAATGGAGTTTCAAACTTTCAGTTGCACTCTCATGTGATAGTGTTCTGGCTCTCCACTTGTCACTCTCTAGGTATCACCATAATTTCAGATGCATGAAACTTACAGCATAGAACATCTGAATCCATGTTAGTCTTTCCTTGCTGATACAACAACCTCATAGATGGATAATGCCTCAAATCATCCATGGCAGTAATTATATAATTATATAAGTATATAATTTAGCACCAGAGAAAATATATCGATGTATTGTTGCCTTTCCATACTTGGAATTGAGCTCCACATACAGTCATATCACTAACAATACATTTCAAAGCCAAGAACTCCAGCTGGGATAGAGTTTCACCATTAGTAAGTCATTTATTGGCAAATGAAAAAGGTTTCTGATGAAAAAGATCTCCTGATATAAAACTGGTTCCAAGCCATCTACACTGGCATACATATGTACCACAAAGGGTTTGAATAGATCTATATCAGCCTATACATAAGGAGATTGGCTAAGACGTTGAAAATCTACACATATTTTTTATTCCAATAATTTCCAAATGGCAACAGAAGGCTCAGGCCATGATACCCTTTTTGCTTTCTTTCTTTTCTTTGGAGGGGAGAAGGTAGGTCAATTGGGGTTAAGTGACTTGCCCAAGGTCACACAGATAGTTTTGTGTTAAGTGTCTGAGGTTGGATTTGAACTCAGGTCCTCCTGACTCCAGGGCTGGTGCTCTATTCACTGCTCCACCTAGCTGCCCCTTTTCTGCTTTCTATTATGAGAATTTTCTAACCATATACTTGTGAGTGAACTTATTAAGAGGTTTAGCAATTATGGCATAGTTGTGTTTTTTTTTTTTAAATTCTGATAGTATCCACAAATCCTTGAAAAGTCTTTAGTTCTCAAAGCTTCTTACGGCCAGGTGAGGAACATTTCTGTCTTTTCAGTCTCAGTATACTGACCCTGCTGAGACATTATGAAACCCACATGCTTGGCAAAGGCTTCACAGAACTGTCACTTGCCAATTGGTAGCTTCACAAAAGTATATTCCAGTTGAACAAATCCTTTCATTAGCTTCATGCTCTTCCAATATTTTTCCCCCCAATACGAGATAATTCAGACATAATAGCACCTCCAGATAGTTCATGTCAGCACCCACATTTTCCATATGGATGAAGGGAAGACAAAACAAGGATATATGAGCTGTCAGCTTCAGGAACTCCTCATGTGGGAGATTCTTCTATTAATGCAGATCCAGTCACTATATGACTTAGTAGAGAGATTTTCAGGAGTTTCCCGAGGTACAAAAACATTAAATGATCTACCTAGGATCATACAAATAAGAAGTGTCAGAAGCAAGATTTTGTCTTCCTGCCTGCCAACCCAGCATTCTAGGTTCTGAGATCTTCTGATTCTCTACACCACACTATATTCTTTCCACTCCATACCTTTCCCGTAAGCTGTTCAAAAGTTTCAGGTGTCCTTGCAATTCTTTGTGTAATATTTTCAAAGTAATAGAATCCTACCATTGCTGATAAAGGTTATCTCATCAGTCCTCTTTTGCTTTTGGGAACTGATAATAGCAATTGGGTAGTTCTAATACTGGACTACCAAAAGGTTCAGGGCCATTTGAACTCATAGTACATAGTGTACCAATCCATGTTAGTCCTCTTGTTCAAAGTCTGATGGCCCATACATATGTGAATCTTCCCAGTCTTTTTTCCATAATAGAGGTCTTCAATCTCAGAGAAAGCAATATTCTAAGGCTGCCCTCTGAAAGGTCAAGGATATTTGAGAGATTTTGTATGCTGTTCCACAAAGTAGGAATGCACATCCCATTCAAACAGTGAGCACACTATAATTCTTATTATACTTCTTCCTTAGACAGTTCTTCAATTCCTCTGGCATTAGAGTCACCAAAGTCAAATTTCTCTGGATCTACCCTTGAGGTGGAGGGTTCAGTGACTTTTAAAATGATTGCTTTTTACCACTGCCTTCTATCTTCTTTTAAGCATCTGAATAGGAAGAATGGATGATCAAGGTTTCTATCTACTGAGTTTTAAGTTGGAGGGAGGAGGGCAGGGCAGTTGGGATTAAGTGACTTGCCCAAGGTCACATGACTAGTGAAATGTGTCAAATGTCTGAGGCCCGAATTGAACTTGGGTCCTCCTTACTCCAGGGCCAGTGTTTTATTCCCTGTGCCTCCTAGACACTCCCACTGTGTATATCATTTAAAAAAAATTTTGGATGAATGAGAAAGTAGGTATGTGAGGGAGCTATTAATATTTTCATAGGTACTTGTTGCAATATTTTTGCTGAGTCTTTAGCATTTTGTCCTCTTAGATTAAGAATACTCAATATAATCAAGGTTGTGTCTTCTGTTACACAGACCTATACTTTGTATACTTTGTCTGTTCCAATTCCTTTCCTATCTTTCTTTGTTGTCCAGTGCTAATTTTGCTTGTTCAGACAAGCCTGTGAAATGTTAAGGATATCTAAATGTGTGGCTTTATTGATGAAAAAAAGTCTATTATAAATTTTTTTTACAAGTTTTCTCCATTTCTAATTTGTTTGTTGTCTTTCTTCCATTTTTATCCTTTAATACTTTTAGAATAACTGGGCTCAATTGAAATCTTTATCAAGTTTTTTATAAACTTGCTTTTCTCTCCATTGTTTCTCTGTTTTATGAGGAGATCCTGCTCATAATCTTCCATCATTAGCCTCAGTAGATTTTATAAATAACTTTATGTTCTAAAGTAGTGTTCCTCTTGGCTGCCATATTTCCAAATTAGTCCACAGCTGTAATAAAATACAGCTCTGCCTCTCTGTTTGTAGTGTCAAACCACAGCAACTATTTAAGGTAATATTAAATGACAAGTACCACATCAATTCAACAATGTTAATAACATCATCCTTTCAATGACATTTTACACATAATTTATGATAATGACAGAAAAACAATGGATCCAATCAGAAAGTTTCAGTTAGAAAAAAAAGATCTTTTGATGGTAAATTACAGTGTAGAAAAATATAAAGAAAAAACCTAATTCAATTAATTATAGTATTGTTTCAACTAAAACTAAAAACAGCTTTGTTTTTAAAAAATACAAAATGAAAAATAAAAAAATTCCAGCAATATGCCTACAATGTAACTACCCCATGCTATATTCACATTCTAATAATCTATTTCAGACTCAGCTCAACTCAATTTATACTCTGAACCTTCTCCCTCCATTCCCAATCTTTGAATATCTCCTTCCTTAGACAATCAAAACTGTATTAAATATATCATGACATTTTAGTTGTGATAAAGGTCAATTTACTTAAAATAGATAGGCAGGATAAAACCAAGAAATTATATTAAACACTCTCAATATACACTTTCTAAAGCATACTACCTCTCTCTATATATCTGCCAGGGAGAACTAGTCTCAGCAACTCATGTTAAAATGACACATGGCTGGGTGTCGGCTTAGAAAGAGAAGACTATTGTAAAAGGCTTTATTGTGATGTTTCATCATAGTAACCTAGAATAAAACACTGAGGCTGACCCCTGGCCACCATTTCTTCCATCTCTCTTTTTCTCATGTTTCAGATTCTAGCTTGAACCTTCTTCTTTGGTCCAGGAATCCTCAATTTTCTCCATTGACTTTCAGCTTGAACCTTCCTTGAATTGAGGGGGTTAAGTCTTGGGCATGGTTGTCAGAAATTAGCATTCCTATGGCACAGGTGGGGAGGAGAAAAGCCTCAGTATATGCAGTTTGTGATAGAGCGAGGTGTGCACCAGAGGAGCTTCCAGGCTTAATGATATTTCCATTCCTCTTTCCTCCCTTTTCTTTTCTTTTTCCTTCCCATTGCTCTTTTCAAAACCTCTTGACCAGAAATGTGTCCATGCTGGGTATCCATGAATGGATGGATGGCCTTCTAGGATAAGATGTTGAGGATCGTCTCCCCAGGAATTATCCCAAGGCATTATGAAAATGTGGCCATCCTCTGAGGAGAGACTCTCTACCCCCTTATATTAGTACGATAGCAATAAGAGACACAGACATATATGAAAGGAGTACAACTGTACATAGGATATTACCCCATGCCACTCTCTGCAGCAGGTTGGGGAAGGAGCTAAAACGAATGGTAGCTAACTGCACCAGCATTTCTAGTAGGGGATTTAAATAAGAAAGAAAATACAAAGGGGGTCTATACTTATTAGCGAGAAAGAAGGTACTGAGAGTAGTACAGTGAATACAGAGGAAATATTGACTGAGGCTTCAGCAGTGCCACTACAGGCTGCATCGCATTTGATCCTAAGCTTCCTTCTCTTGTGTCATCATTGTGATGAATGGAAGTGTTCACATCTGTGTCGTTCTAGGATGGTGTGGTTCATATTGCTTCAGACTTACTTCAGAGCATGTCAGAATTAGGAGAGTGAATGATGATGGATTGGTGGTTAGATATCACCTAAAACTGCCTTTTTGAATTGTACCAGCTGAACTCACTCTCAGTTTATTAATTGCCCCTAGATGAGGGTGCCCAATTGAGGACCCTGGATATATGTAACAAGTTAAACTTAAATTCTTTATTTAGAAGCAAAACTCTTCTCGTTCCTTTAATCCTTTTTGACAAAATCTTTCAAACATTAACAGAAATATTTGATTAGTCAATCCTAGAAAACATTGCCAGCAATGGTAATAAATACATCATGTTTTGGGCTTCTCAGATGTATTCATGTTATAGACTTCTAATGTAACATTACATAGCATAAGACAATTAAATGTATTCATACAGAGAATTGAATATCTAAATCTATGAGGCATAGAGTAGTTCAGTACAACTTACCAAAGTAAAGCACTGTATACATAACTGATCATAACACTCTCCTACTCCCTTTTGCCTATGGAATATAAACTTCTTAGTTTGGTATTATGTAAGGCCCTACACAGTCAATCTCAAGCCTGCCTTTTCAGTTGTATTTCACAATTATTCCCCTTGACAATTCTATATTCCAGTTAAACCATTCCCTTTATCATTCTTTCTTCAAACCATTATCTTTCTTCTCTCCTCATGTCTGGAATATATTCCTTCCATATCTCCACTGGTTGAAATCCTTCTTTTCCTTCAAAGTCTAACTCAGGTACCATTTCTTCCATGGAGGCTTTCCTTATCCCCCTCTTTCTAAAGTAATTTCTCTTCCTTCCTCGTATTTATTATATTACTTTGGCTAGATATTTCCTTTGCCCTAAGTTCAACCTACCTTTGTTTCCTACTTATTTGTCTACAAATCTTATCCATTCATTAGATAATAAGCACCTTGAGGATAAGAACTTTGAAACTCTTCATCTTTATACTTCCTTCACCTAGCACATTTCTTTGTACACAGTAGGCAGTTAAAAATATTTTTGTTGAATTGAACAGAATCAATTACCTTTTGCTTTGGGGTTTGTTTCCTTATGTCTTTGTGGTACATCTCCCCTGTTACCAACCTAAGAAAACACATAGAACCAGAAAGAAAATTCAACATCCTATTATTAAAAGTGACAATGTAGAATTTTTACTATTTTTTCCTCTTTGAAACTATCCCAGCTAGCTTTTTTATTGGAACACCATTATACCTTTCTCAACAAAATTCTCTTTTTTCACCAACAGAAGATAATCTTGACAAATGTCTTATAGTTACACACCAATTTAGGATCACTAAGCCCTTCCTAAACCTGTATCATTTGATCCTTGAAATAACCTTGTAAGGTAGTTACTACAGGAATTATCCTCATTTTACAGGTGAGCAAACTGAGTTAGGAGGATTAAGTGACTTGCCCACAATAACACAACTGGTAAGAGAGCCAAGACTCACTCCTGGGTCCTCTTATTCTAAGTCCAATGCTTTGTGAATTACACCATTCTATATACCAGGAATTTTCTTTTAACCAACCAATAAGTAAACATTCATTTTATTTTTGCCATTGACTTCTAAAATCTGCTAAGCAGAGCTCTAAAATTAATCTTTTACTTATGATATAAAGAGAAAATTAAGAAAAATTTGAGAGAATAAATTATCTAATATCTTATTTATTCAAATAATTACTCAAATTCATATAGTTTTTCACAATATATAAAATACTTTTTTCATAAAAATGTTGTTTGGTGGGTGTGTAAATACTATTATTTTAATTTTACAATTCAATTCTCTATTTTATAATCATTTATTAACCATCTATTATATTATATCTATTAGATGCTGGGGAAGAAAGATAATTAAGACATAGTCCCTGCCTTTGAGAGGTTAAGTGACTTGCTCTAAGTCATGTAAGTAGTAAGTAGCAGAGCTAAGACTAAAATATCTTAGTCCTACATACAATGCTTTTTTTCAACTATCCCATCAAAATGATAAGTATATGCATATATAGTTAACGCTAAAATTTATTTTTAAAAATTATGAAAAGTTGAATATGTGGAGTGAGTTAGAATAAAGAATCAAGGATGATATCTGAGATTGTGAACTTGGGAAATTAAGAGGATGATGGTGCCCTTGACAGTAATAAGGAAGTTTAAAAGAGGGGGGGCATTGGGGGAGAGGAGAAGGAGATCATGAGTTCAGTTTTGGACATGTTGACTTTAAGATGTCTTAGGACAGCCAGTTCAATATGTTCAATGTCAGGAAGGAGGATAGGGATGGATAAGCAGATATGAGAATCATCTACATAGAGATGGTCATTGAACAGAGGCAGTTAGGTGGTACAGGGAATAGTGTTAGACCTGGAGTAGGGAAGACTATGTCCAAATCCAGCCTCATATGCTAATTAACTGTGTGACTCTAGGCAGGTAACTTAATCTCTGCCTCAGTTTCCTTATATGAAAAATGGGGATAATAGCAGCACCTACCTCCTAGGATTGGTGTGGGGATAAAATGAGATAATATTTGTAAAGTGCTTTGCAAATCTTAAAGAGTTATATATGTACTAGTATCATCATCATCATCATCATCATCTCATCATCATTAGCTAATAATATTACCAAGTGAGACAGATGAAGAAATAAGAAAAAAGACCCAGGACAGAGCCACACTGAACACTCAGGTTTAGTGGGCATGACCTGAAGGAAGATCCAGCAAAGGAGACCGAGTGGTCAGACAAGTGTGAAGAGAAATGAGACAGTAGTGTTATGAACAGGAGTATTAGAGAGGAGAGGAGAGGAGAGAGTATCCAGGAGAAGGTGGTGATCAGTATCAAAGGCTGTAGAGAGATCAAGAAGTATGAGTTAATAAAAGACCATTAAATTTGGCAATTAAGAGATTATTGGTAACTTTGGAAAGAGCAAATTTGGTGTAAAGATGAGCTTGGAAGTCAGACTATAGATAGGTCAAGTTTGTGTGTGTGTGTGTGTGTGTGTGTGTGTTTTAGAATGGGAGAGACATGTTTGTGGTAGGGAAGCAGCTAGTAGATAGGGAGAGATTGAAGATTAGTGAGTAGGGATGATAAAGGGAACAGTGTGCTGGAAAAGATGACATGAAGTAGAATCAAGATAGTATGTAGAAGGAGTTATTTTGGCAAGGAGAAGGGATTCCTCATCATGCAAGACATCTGAGTTATATAATATGATGAGGTGGGGAAAAGAGGGGGCTCTCATGGAATGGCATCAATGTTTTTGATGAAGTGGGAGGGCCAGCAGTGCCATGAGATACTTGGAGAAGGATGACAAAGTTTGGAAAAGTCACTGTGGTAAATGGGATAGTGAATCTATTAGGGGAATATAAAAAGACTGCCTTGCTGCAGTGAGTGCCCAGTTGAAATTATTTAACATATATTTGTAATGGCCCCAATTAGGATGGTTTTGTTAGGTTCTTCAGCTCTATTCAAAAGCATATGATTAGGAGTGAATTGGAAGTGATCCAAGGCTGGGGCTTGGCAAGGCATGAACAATGAGAGGATAAGGGGGCAAGGCAATTGAGGGAAGTGAATGAGTAGAGTAGAACTGTTTTACCAACTAGCTGACATAGGGAAGAAATAAGAGTGTAGCTAGTGCAGGGGTGATGGTCTAGTAAAGAACTGAAGGGTAGAAAGATTGGAGGTCACAGTGAGAACAAGAAACAGGTTTAGGACTTGTAGGGAAAAGGAAAGATGGAATGATAAAAAGAGAATGATCACATAAAGGAATTTCAGAGTTTATGAACACAGAAGAGGAATACTTGAGGGAGATGGCAAGATCAAGAGTATAACCATATGTTTGTAGCTAAAGTGGAATAGAAGAGTAGGTGATAGTTGAGTGGGTTGAGGAACTGGGAAGTTAGAATGCTCAGGAAGTATCAACATTTATGTTGAAGTTCCCTCACATGAGGGCAGGCGTTAGGGTGCAAAGAAAGATTATAGGCCAAGAAGTGAACTCGCTAAGGAAGGACAAAAAGTGTCTGAGGGGTCAGTAGATCACAGTTGCCAGAACAGTGTTTGGATGCTAATTTTGTATTAAATGAACATTTAAGGAGAAGTTATGGAGTGACACTGTCAGGGGGAAGTAGCAATAGAGAGAAAGGAATATTCCAACTCCTCCTCCATGACCTTGTGAATCGTGGAGCAAGAATGAAAAGTACAACTAGTATTGGAAAAGGCAATCAATGATGCTGTGCCATTAAGAAATGAGTCAAATCTCAGTGAGAACGAGAAAATGAAGTGAGAAAGAAAAAGGTGTAAGATTAAAGCAAATCTGTTAAGTATGGAGCAAGCATTCTAGAATGACCAGCGGGGGCAGATCTAAAAGGGGATATTTGTGGAGAGGAGGGGGAAGGACTGAGGTTACTTTGGAGTAAAGGAAAAAGCAATGGGGATGAATAATAGGGATTGTACAATTGCAGACAGAACTCCAATCATTGGGATGAGGAGAATGTGACAGGATGGGAGTATGCTAATCAATAATGAATGAGTTCAGGGTGTACTAGTGATTGAAAGGAGGTTTGTTTAGGGAGACAGGTAATTAGATTGCTCAAGTATATGGAGATATTGAGTACTGAGGGGCCATCTCACAGCAGGAAAAGTTACAGCCCAGAGAAGTCTAGACCAGAGGCAGGAGCTGGCAATTTGAACTCTGTTGGATCCAAGAATAATTTCCATAGCGCAGAAGATGAACGTAGGGTGAAGATAGAGGCCACAGAATGTCCAGGGTAGAACTGACTCAGGACTCCCTTGGAAGCATCTAGAGTGAAGGGACCATGGACCAGGCCCTTATTCATTCCTTGTTTTTCTTGCTCCAGACTTAGGAATTTAGACTCCTTTTTGTGGTTTTTAGCATTTTTCTTAACCCTTAAGTCATCCTGAATATTAGCCTTCCTTTTCTTAAAGGATCATGTTTTTTATTCATCCTTAGGAGATTTTCTTTTGTTGATGTTCCCAGGAGGGAAGTAAAGAAAAAAAGTAGTTCAGGTCCCTTGTTGAGGGACTGAGGTCACATTCATTTTGGAGTCAGCTCTTGAGTAGGAATTAAAAGTACTGTATAAGTTGTCCCTTGTAAAGTGTAGAGTTGGAAAAGTTAGGGAACAGGAAGGAAGGTTCCTGGTCTTTTACAAATGTATGGCTAAATTCTAGTAAAAGAATATCAAGTATTTGCCTAAATTCTAATATAGTAACAGTTTTCTTTATACATAAACTAGCATAAACCTCACATTTCTTAAATAAACTTGTTGCCGTCTTAGACTGTTCTGTTTTGGCTCCAGAGTTCTCTCTTAGTCCCAGCATCTGAAATCCTAACAGTGTACTTTAAATTAAATAATAGAATAATAGATTTTAGGAAGCAACAAAAAATATCCCCTGGGGTCTATTTTTGGAATGTAGTCTGACACAATACACTGAATAACACCATCTTCTGCCATTTAACCCAACTCTTGGGAAAAAAGCTTTAGAAGCTGAGGGTAATTCTCACTTCTCTTGGCTTGTATCATTTTTCATATACCTTCATCTTGCAGCTTCACTTGCCACCAATCATCCATGACCAAATGCACCAGGAAGGATATCATAGTACATTTCCAGGGTAGTTTCCAGAGTCTTGTCTGCACTCTTTTGGAGGGATCTGCCCAGATCCATGATCATAGAAAATCATCTCCTTCCCTTTTATGGGTACGTACAGCATCCAGTTTAGTATTTGTCAAAATATGTCAGTGGACTATTGTGTGATCAGTCTTGAATTGAGCACCACAACATCCACTGCCACTACTATTATTTTATATAGTTCTAGAAATTTAAGCTATAGCAATAATACAAGAAAAAGAAACTGAGGGAATAAACATAGGCAAAGAAGAAACAAAATTATTGCTTTTGGAAGATAATATTTACTTAGAGAACTCCAGAAATTCAACTAAAATATTAACTGAAACAATTTATAATTTAAGCAAATATCAGAATATCAAGTAAACCCACACAAATCATCAGTCCAACAGAAAGAGATAGAGAAATTCCATTCAAAATAACTATGGAATATATAAAGTATTTGGAAATATACCTAACAAGATGCATATAGGAACTATATGAATAAAACTACAAGACTTTTTTTTACAGAAAAAGAGACAGACCTAATTATTGGAGAGATATTAATTTCTCATAGTTCAGCCATTCCGATATAATAACAATTACAATACTACCTAAATAAATTTGCTTATTTAGTACCAGACCAATCAAACTAAAGGCTTAGTCTATAGAACTAGACATAATAAAATTCATCTGGAGAAACAAAGGGCCAAGGATCTCAAGAGAAATAATGAGAAAACATTAAAAAGCATGGCACAGTGCCAGACCTCAAACTATACTATGAAGCATTGATTATCAAAATTGGTACTGTTTAAAAATTGGAACAATAAGCTCCAATGGACATATGACCTGTATGTAAAAGGTCACCAGAGGCAGTTAAGTAAATAGAGTACTGGATTTGGAGTCAAGAAGGACTGAGTTCAAATCCTACCTTAAATACTTAACTACCTATTTGACTCGGGACAAGTTACAACCTCTTCAACCTCCATTTCCTCTTCTATCTAATGAGAATAATAATAACACCTATCTCAGAGTTGTTGTGAGGAGCAAATGAAATAACGAATGCAAAGTGCTTTGTAAACCTTAGAGCATATGTAAATTCTAGTTGTTATTAATAGTAATATTAACTAACATTTATATAGCACTTACTATGTGCTAATCACTGTTCTAAGAGTCTCATAATTATTATCTCATTTGATAATGGTGTTATTATGATCTCCATTTTACAGATGAGGTCACTGAGACAAACAGAGATTTGTGCCTGGAGTCACACAGCTTGTCAGTGTCTGAGGCAGGATTTGAATTCTGATCTTTCCTACTCTAGATCAGGCACTCTGTGTACTGTTTCCCCCCCTCCCCCATCTATCTACCTAGCTATGCCACCTATTACTATTATTTTTAATATATCATAAATTAGAGAAACTGAGAAGAAAAGCTCTTATACAACCATGGATAGTGGAAAGTTTCTTTATCAAGCAAATGATAGAGAGAATGATAGGAAATAATATGGACAATTTTAGTTACATAAAATTAAAAAGTTTTTACAAAAGCAATAGCATTGCAGTTAAAACTATTAGGTAAACAGTTAACTGGGAAAAACATTTGCAACAAACTTCTCTGAAAAAAATAGAGTTGATTCAAGAGTCATTCCCATATAGATAATCAAAGGATATAAATAGGTCATTCTTTTTTTTAATTTTAATTTATTTTCTTGGTTATATCATTCATTTCCACAAGATTCTGAGTTACAAATTTTCTCCCCTTTTTGTCCCTACCCCCCAGTCCAGAACATTGATCCCACTGTAAGGCCCCTCCCACAATCTGTTCCCTTTTATGCCCTCCTCCAACATCCCTCTAGTTTTCTAGCAGGGCAGGGAAGGGCTCCCTGCCCCTGTCCCTGTATGTATTATTTCCCAGTTGCATTTGATTGTATAGCTTTAAATACTAGATTCTTGCAATTCCTTCCCTGTTACCCACTCCCACTGGGAAGAGCAGCAATTCAATGCAGGCTGTACCTGTGTAAGTACACAGGACATCTCCATGGTGGGCAAATTGTGAGAGGCTGATTTTCCCTCCTTCCTATCCTGCACCCCTCCTTGTTTGGTTCTCTACCCTGTCCCTGTCCCTTTACTGAGATGTGTGCTTACCTCCCCGCTCCCCCCACCTTGCCCTTCCCTCCATCACCCCCTATTCTCCCGTGTGGCAAGATACTCAGTTTAGAGTTTATGTCTTTCCTTCCCTAAGCCAAATTCAATGAGAGTAAATGAAAGTAAAGTTGTAACAGTTATCCCTTGCCTCTTTTCCATGGGATAATTAACCCCATTTTGTCTCTCCCTGTCTCCTCTCATTCAAGTCCTCTACCA
>JAQQSW010002381.1:0-14974 GCA_028646575.1 Pseudocheirus occidentalis
ATACATATGTATATATATATATATATATATATATATATATATATTTACATTTGTATTCCCTCCACCTGTCCTCATACTAAGAAAAGTTTCATAACTTACTATTATCGTTTTTCCATATTGCCATGTAAATAATTCAAATTTGATAAGTTCTTTATGATTTCTTTCCCATGTTTACCTTCTCATGCTTCTTGTGTTTGGTTGTCAAATTTTCTGTTCAGTTGTTTTTTTCAGCAAGAATGTTTGAAAGTCCTCCACCTCATTGAATGAACATATTTTCCCCTGTTATAATATGCTCAATTTTGCTGGGTAGTTGATTCTTGATTTTAATCCCAGCTGCCTTGATCTTTGAAATATCATATTCCAGGCCCTTTTATCCCTCAGTGTAGAAGCTGCCAGATACTGGGTTATCCTAATAGTGCTTCCGCAGTATTCAAATGGTTTTCTCTTGGCAGCCTGTAATATTTATCAAAACATTTTTTTATTGTTGATTGCCCAGTGATTGATGGACAAACAGAGTTGCCAATCAGTACCAGTTGCATCCAGTGCCAGCAAACGATCCCCTGTAATCTCTTTCTGACCAGTTGTCCATCCCCCTTATAGTATCTGGATTGAGAAATCTTAAAATTGATGCCACTTCTAATGTTGCAGCTCCCTCCAAGGCCCACCACTGTGACATCTGCCTTCCTCTGTGCCAGCCCAGGTTTTTCAGATCTTTCCTGTGGACCTAATAAGTTTTCTAAGGCTGGAAAAGAATGTTTCTATTTCTATTCTTTTGTTGACTCTGCTGATTCTAAATTTTATTTGAATCATTATTTCAGAGTTGTTTTGAGGAGAATGTTGTCAGACTTCAGCTGGTTCGCAGGCTGATACTCCACCATCTTGGTTCCTTCCCTCCAGTAAGATTGCTTTGTAACCCAAAGTATTGGAGGAAAGATAAAGAAGTTAGTTTTCCCAGTAGAAAAATATCTATTATTAACACGGAATCATAGAAGTTAGTTTTAAAAGCATAAATTTAATTTAGTTCATGAATAAATTCCAGTGGGCACATACAGACCTTTTGACCAAGATATCTCACTGCTAGGTATAAGCCCAAAGATGTCCAAAGCAGGAGGTCTGATAAAAACCAGAATACCCATGGCAACAACTCTATTGGTAACAACGACAAAAAGGAAACAAAATTGATGTCCATTGATTGAGGAATGCCTAGGAAGAACGTGGTATGTGAAAGTGTATGGAATATTACTCAGTTGCAAGAAATAGTGAATGCAGAAAAGAGTAGACTGATAAATGTATTGATCTAAAGCAAAATATGAGAAACCAGGAACATAATATGCACAATGACCAGCAGAGAGAACCCTAAAATGAAAATAAACTCTGTGCAATTACTATGTTTCAGTTTACTCCCTGATGATTTGAGAAGACTTATGATATGTTCCTTATTTATTTAGTGAGCTGGAGGTCCTTGGATATGAAATATAGCTTATGCTAATAAATTTACTTAACGTCTTCGTTGGACGGGCTGATTTGTATTTTTTGTCTTTCTTATTTTTTGCCTGAAAATAGATGCTATTGAGCAAAGAAGAGGTAGGAATATATTTGGAAACAAAGATGATGTAAAAAGCAAAGATATTAGAAAATACTGTTTTCAAACAGGGAAGAAGATGCTTGTCATAATGTTGGGAGGAAGTCGTCCTGTTGTTTTTCAGAACCTTTCCTTTAAAATATTCAGAAAAAATGTGTCTTTTCCCATTCCTTTGGCACTACAGTTTTCTTAATTAGCTTTCCTTACATAACAATGTCAATATAAAATAATCATGTAATTTTGTAATGAGGTAATATTTATTACTGTCATTATGAAAATTATAATGATCTAAAAATAATAATGTTTTCAATGATATTTTATGTCACTCATGTTTCCTGATGTACATCTTTTTTCTCCCTTCCTGGAGATGCAATTCTTATAACAAAGGAAAGAGAGGAGAAAGAATGAGCAATTTTCCAACACATCAAAAGAGTTTCATATGGTACGTAGGGCTCGGTACACATTATCTGCCATGTATGTAATGGAGGTATGCAGGCGCCTTCCCATATCTCTTTAGCATCAAGCTTGGTGGTTATGTTTTCACAGAGTTCAATTGTGATACCTTTGCTTTTGTTCTTCTTTTGATTGCATTATTCTTGGTCAGTCAATAAACATTTATTAAGCACCTCTTCCATACCAGCTACTATGCTAAGCACTGGGGAATACAAAGAAAGTACATACCCCAGTGGAGAAGAGCTTACTTTGTTTCAATGTTTCTGCTACTGCACAAAATATTGTTAGAAACTTCTGGATGTGTATGGGACCTTTCTTTTTATCCTTGATACTCTTTGGATATATGCTACGTAATGGGATTTCTGAGTTAAAGAGCACAGGCATGCTGTCCTCATAGCCCAGGTTGACATTGCTTTCCAGGAAGATAGGACCAATCCCCAGGTCCGGTGTATGTTTCTCTGCTTTTCCCATTCCCTCTTAATTTTGGTGCCTCTGTTTTGTTAATCATTTTCTACTTATTTTTTTCTTCTACTTATATGTATACTTTTTTTTTCTTCCTCTGATGGAACTTTTAGAAGCTCATTAAAGTAAAGGATAAATACTTTTTTCTATTTTTCTCCCCATAACCTAGCAAATTTCTGGCACATGGTTGGAATTTAATGAATGGATTTTAATTGGTTCATTGATTGGGGGCAAAATTTTGTAATGGGAAAAGGGAAGGTTTTGGAGTCAGAAGATCAAATTTGTACTTCAACCTTGTCACCTTTGTGACCTTGGACAAAGTCACATTTTATTTGGGCCTTTGTTTCTTCTTTTGCAAAATAAGAGATTTGGGATAGATGTCGCTTCCAGTACCAGAACTAGAATATTACATGTTTCTAGAATCTTTTCCTCTCTTTAGTATTATCAACTTTAGGATAATACATGGTCATTCCACAGGCTTGTGAATTCTTTGACTTCAAAAATCTGTATCTCTTCACTAATCATATAATCGTAGAACTCCTAAGGTGGAAGAGAATGTCAAAATCATCCAGTTCTGGTATCTGATTATATGCCCATGGAAACTGAAGAATAGAGAATTCTTACAACTACTTACAGGTCTTACAACTACCAAAACAATGTAATTTCCATTCCATTACAGCTGAAGAATTGAGTCATAAGTAACAATTCCTTGACCTTCAGAGAGATCAGATTTTCAGTAAAATGAGGCAAGTATGTATCAGATGTTCTTCATGTAGATGACTGGCACTTTCCCTGGGGATTTAGACAAGTAATTCTTCCACCACAATTGGATCTTGTCCACATATTTGTTTTGTGGTCTCTATTAGGAACCCATCGTCCATTTCTACCATTTGACTTGGATGCATGCGCTTACTGACTCTTATCACAAAGTTATTTCTCCGTTTTTCCTTGACATATACCATCTATTTGATTACTTTCCAGGTATACATACATACACATACACATATACATACATACACATGGGTATATGTATAGAAGTATATATGCACATACATATATAATCTATCTATATTGCATTCAAATGATTGGATGTTTCATTAAAACTCAATGATATCTTTGTATGTACATCAAAACACTAAAATATTGAATTATTTTTAAAAATTTCGTCCATTTGTATAAATGGAATAAGACATATTTGAGGCAGGACGTGCTAGAGGAAAGGTTTGGGACTTTGCACAAGGATGAACGTCTTTTGAATCCCCCCTCATACACTTCAGAGTTGTAAGATGTGGAACAAGTCAGACTTAGGCTTTCTGAGCCTCAGTATCCTCATCCTTAAAATGAGAATAAAAGCAGCACCTACCTCACAAACCAATAAGATGATGTGCTTTTCAAGCCTTAAAAATGCCATAGAGATTCAGGTGTTGCTGGAATATTTTCTGGATATAACAAATCTATAGATTTCCAAGGTCAGAAAAATGATTATTATTTTCCTCAGCTGTATTTGTTCATTTATCATCTGCTGGGTACTTCCTTTGCCATTAAACCTTCCATGTCACACCTAAAGTCTTTCATTAAACAGGAATTTTGCAACTTTATGCAGATATTTTGATGGCTCCTACTCCATTAAAAGATTAAGATCCTATTGATAATATTGGAATTTTCCCTAAAAAAAGGATTTTCTTAGTTTTGTGAGATACCCAACATCAGTAACCCATCATGCCAGTATGGGTATTGTCAGCCACAGTCTCATGGGAAAAAAAAGCAAAAATAAAAACTATTTTGCTAGGCACAAAGCAATCTATCAACAAATGTTGCTTAAGTACTTACTATATGGCAGGGATTGTGCTGAGATAGCATTGGTGATACAAATTTAAAAGAGAAATATCAACAACAATTCATGGCCTCAAAAAATTGATGGAGAACTGAAGAGGAAGATGGAATGAAAACAACTGGATATGATGAGACCAGAGTAGCTGGATGGTGACATTTGCAAGGAAAGTTCTATTATTCTAACTAGACTTTCATTTCTCTAGGCTCCTTTCTCTGATACTGTCTGCAAATGATTACAGCTGTAGAATTTTGGACCTGGAAGAGACGGGCAAAATTCTGTACTCTAATCTCCTCACTTTATAAGATGAAGCAACCAAGGATCCAGAGGCCAAGTGACTTACTCAAGGTCCCACCTGGCTATGTGCTGGCAAACCCTAGGCCAGGTTTCAATTTCTGCCCCTACTTCTTTGGCTCTTAATCCAAGCCCATTAGTGTTAGCAATCTAATCTGGCAAATGATAGACTCTCTACTTACTAACTTTTGATTCAGAGAGAAAAAAATCAAAGAAAAATGAATCCTTCCTTCCTTTGAATGTCTCAAACTCTATGAATATTCATCCATTTGTCTCTTCTGCTTGCCTATGGATTCAGAGATAAATTGAGGCCTTTGTGGCATTCTTTTGTGTTCAATTTAACATTTTTTTATGTATGAATTACATTGCTCAGCAATCATAAGACAAAGAACTAACCAGAAGGTTTTGCCAAAATTTTCTAAATACTTAAGGTAAAAAATCCTCCCCTCCCCCTGCCCCGACTTTCATATTTTTTCAATTTTATTTGGAGAACTTCTTTCCTCTTTCATTTTAAGTTGAAAGCCCAATGAATCAGATTGAAAATTCTCTTGTCAAATATGCTTCTTCCCCTCCCCCTCCCAGTCCTCGTGAAAAGTCCAGCTATAGCCAATGCCTCTCCATGCCAGTATCTTCAGCCATGGCCTTTTGTACAGCAATGAATTACATTATTAGACACAATTATATAACCAGACCGTCATTTCTCACATCTTCATTTCCTGTCCAAATTCTGAATCCTGGGAGGTAAGAGACCACATAATATACTTACACTATAACTCCAAAAGCTCCAAATGAAATCAAGAGCACTTTCAATATGTGCCCCCCTCGTAATATTGGGACATAGAGTCTTGTCCGAATTTTCTACACCTTTTAGATGAGAAATTTATCTCCAAACATAAACGAACATATAATCATCTTTCTAGTTGTCTATGTGGAAATATCTCCTGTACACAGAAATAATTTTTTATTATGTATCATTTATAACCTCTGTGTGACTCCATTTTGGTCATTTTAAGAGCAATGGATTTAAAAGCAAAGGTTTAAAAGTTAAAGAGATTGAGCACTTAGTTAGTGTCAAGTAAGTGCTGATTGCTTGAAAAACAGTGTGGTGTGTGGTCTAGGGGACTAGCCTTGCAGTCAGGTCCCCAGATGTGTAATTATGGACAAGAACTGACAATTTCTCAAAATATAGGTTCATTATCTGTAAAACGGAGATAATATCCATGTTATGGTGTCATACACATTGATATAAAGTGCTTTTACCCCTTACTTTATGTACATAATATGGGGTGAATGGGGTGTTCAGGGAGGTCTAGAACATGTGATTTAAGGACTCACTAAGACATTTTTAGGGCTGCTTATCTACTTTTAGTGTCTATTTGTCACCCAGTTCTCCACTGAGGCTCCAAGAAGCTGCTACACACACTCTGGTAATACTGACTTAGCAGATGGGCTAAGCCAGGTGTGTGTGGGGTAACCAAACATGCCTCAAATCCCATGGTGAGTTTGGGAGATCCCTACCACAAGGACATGAAGACTTCCACTGGAGGACTGGGTGGATGAGATCAATTTGTTCCAGTGCCCATAAAGGAAACCCTGTGGGATTCTTATGTCAGCCCAACATTCATGATTTGAAGTTCTCCCACTACACCCCCAGCGCATTACTGATGATGACTCTGGAAGAAAGAGTGAGGTAGACAGCCATCAGTGATAAAGGCTGGATGCATCAGATAAGGAGGGGGCAATGTGCTACATACCTGTGTTAAGTTGACAGTGCTCTAAATACATGATCATTAAGTCTACTTTTCACAATTCTATTTATGATCTTGCTATATAATTTAATTTTTTTTCATTTTTGCATACTTTATGACTTGCATAAATGTATTATCACACATTTGCCTTTTGTATGTAGACTAGGTGAAATATATGTAAAGCAAGAACTCTTGTGTGTACTTCTATAAAGGGACAGGGACAGGGTAGAGAATAGAACAAGGGGAGGGAGGGATAGGTAGGAGGGACATATAATCAGTGTCTCACAATATGCCCACTGTGGAGATGTTCTGCATAACTATATGTGTACATCCTGTATTGAGTTGCTTGTCTTTCCATCAGGGGTGGGTGGTGAGGGAGGAAGGGAAAGAAGGTGGAATTTAAAGTTCTATAATCAAATGTTAAAAATATATATGTATGTATATATGTATAATTATGTGTATTTATATATACATAATTATTATTAACTACATGCAACTAGGAATTAAGATATTTAGGCGCTGGGGTATGGAGAGCCATCCTGCCCTACAAGAAAGTCAGAGAGGTGATGGGGGAGGACATAGGAGAGAGCAGATTGGGGGAGGGGTTATACAGTGAGATAGGGCTATTTTGGGGTGCTGGGAGGGGGAAAGATGGGAAGAAAATTTGTAACTTGAAATCTCATGGAAATGAATGATATAAACAAGAAAATAAATGAATTAAACTAAAAAAATAACTGTGTGAGCACATGGATGCATGTGCACACATGCACATAATACATGTATGTATATGTGTGTGACACACATGCATATAGACACACAGACTCCCAGTATATTTTCTGTTACAAATTTCCTGAAAATTCACTTCTACCAAAATGTGAAACTCTGGTCTTCTCATGACCAGAGAGAAACAGAGGGTTTTTCACTCATTTTCAGTCGCATTTAGCTTGGCTGTGCTGGTGAGTATCCCAGCAGAAAGCAAGTCTGAGGTTCAAGGAATTGATTACTATTCAGCCTGGACTTCATGAGACGTGATCTCAGCTCACTGGAGCCCTATGTCTCTGAACTCATCTTTCCAATGGAAAAGACACTTGAGTTAACTTGCCCTGAAAAATGAGTGGGTGATTTATGTGTTGGAAAAGCAATCAGAATCCTCATGTGTATTACTTAAAGCTGTAGTGACCTCTTAACAGTGAATCACCATGGCTCGGAAGTTGCAAGGGATCCAGGACCCCAAGCCCCTGGCTGGGCCATAAATTGGAAAGTTTTAACATTAAACTGAAGTAACCTGGGAAAAAAGCAGTGATATTATCTATTCATTTAACCTGTTTTCTTATATCTTATTTTTTATCGTTCAAAAACTTAGATATCAAGAAGCAGCCACTTACATATACAACCAAACAAGAAGCAGAATAGCAGAGTGAAAAGTTTCTTCACAAGGCAGGAGAGAGCCAGAGAGTGTGGACTTAGATCTGCCTCTACTGCATAATACCTGAGTGACTTTGGGAAAGTTCCCTAACCTTCATGGGCCTCAGTATTGACATATGAAAATAAGGAAGGTCAATGGAATTCTCTGAGGGCCCTCTAGCTCTCTATTAGGTCACAATCCTATGATCTGGTTTGCTGTTACCAATCTATCACTTTGGAAAGTCATATTCTTTGGGATTCTGCATCATCTTGCAAAATGGCTACCTCTTCTTTCTCTAGTCAAGTGACTTGTCCAGATGAGAGTTTATTCCTCTTGTCAGGATCTTGGATTGTCTTGCCTCTTGAGGTCAGACAGCCTCAGTAAGAACATGACTTTGATGTTTCCACTTAGGAAGTCCTTAGGCTGTTGACTTGCTTTCTCTGGGCCTTGACTGCTGCATATGAAAAATGTCAGTTTGGACAGCTACTTCTGACATTTTATTATCCTCTGATTATGATGTAATTCAATGTATATTTACCCAGTCTGAGAAAACAGTCCTCTTTAGGGTTGAGTGGCACGTTTCTGTATTACCAAGATGTGAAGTGAGAAGGAGCCCCAGTACAGGAGAGAACTGGAGCCATGTTCTCCAAAGTCATGTCCTTTGCTCCTAAATTTGTAAATGTATCCATCAGTTCAGATGGAGCACACCTGCCCCCGTAGGCTATGTCATGTTGTTACCATTGTTTATTCTTAATGCTCCAAGAGGACCAAAATGACAGCAGGACATCGGGGCACGTTGTGTCTGGCTGTGACTGATCACAGTAATATAGGCTGGTTAGGCTTCAGCACAGGCCAGGAACAAGTAGTCCATTTGACCATTTGGGAGGGAGGTGCCTCTACACTTGTACATTTTCTGTTTCTTTTGAGCTACTGCAATTCTGCCTTCCTCAAGGCACCTTCACTGCTCGGCTTCTTCTTTGAGAGACACTTCAAAAGCCACAATCCTTTTTTTAGGTGTGTGCAGCATTGTTGGAAGCCCTCTCAGATCCATTGTTCCACATAGCTCAGGTCATTGCACAAAGTAAGACTTAATGAAGGTTTATTGAATTGAACTGGACTGAACAGTCTCGAGAAAGAGAGGAAGGGCTTATATTCTCATTTATAAGCCACTGTTGGGGCTCTTGTTGGTAATGGGTTGAACTGGTCCTCAGCTAACAGGGGGCCTGTGATCACCTGGGGGCAGAATGGAATGCGAAGGCTGCACCTGTTTGCCATAAACAGGATTATCTCTCTGCCTTCGGGGTGATGCACGATTGGCTCCCTGTGGCAAGGACAAGGTCAGGGGAGAGTCCCTAAGGGGCCCTGGAGAAAGGACTTAAATACAGGCTATCCGGAGGCAGGGGGAGTTCCAGCCATGCCAAGCTTAGAGAGCTAGAAGCAAGTGTTATGTTCTGAAGAAGAGTCCAGCCACGCCAAGCTTAGAGAATGAGAGGGAGTTCTAGCCATGACAAGCTTAGAGAAAGTAGCTAGAAGCAAGTCCTGTGCCCTAAGTTTTCTGTGCAGCTGTTTCTCCCGGAGTAAGCCGAAGCCGGAAGCCGGGAGCCGGGGACACCCGAAGCCTGTTGAGGAAGGGTATAGGTGAAACCTATACAGCCTGACCCCCCAAAAACCGTAGCAAGCCACCAGCTTGTGATGCCACCAGCTATGATGAGAGCTATCAATGCAAAGAAAGTCAATGGCCCTTAGTATCATTGACAATGGTTGTTTTTGTTTTTTTTTTATTTTTTGGGGGGGACGTTCCCAGTGCAAGCTACTAGAGTCAACTACTGGAGTCTAGTTTCCACCATAACATTTTATTTTCCTATTGTCCTTTATAGCAAGACACCCAATTTTCCTGAATGAGATAAATGAATGCCAGGTTATCTGCTTCTTCACTTCTCCTCCAAAAGAACACATTCCACTCAAAAATAAAGATGATTTAAATATGAATTCTGTATAAAACATGCAGGAAATGGGGGGGGCAATAACAGATTAAAAAGAGATGTTTACAAATTACAAAACTTCTTATGGTTTATAGGTTTGGAGTGGGGAGGGGGTGCTTTGTAGATCTTCTAGTTTGTAATTTAGGAAAAGAAAATAAGGTACATGGAGAGGAAAGTAAGTTGTACAATGTTTTCTTCCCTAGTGTGAGCTTGAGTTGGGAATTCAAATTTTGTTGAAATTCAGTTGTATGTGTTAACTACAGGAAGTTAGAATTCTCTCTCTCTCTCTCTCTCTCTCTCTCTCTCTCTCTTTCTTTGTCTGTCTCTGTCTCTCCCACTCTCTCTGTCTCTGTCTCTCTGTCTCTGTCTCTCACTCTCACTCTTCTCTCTCTCCCCCAGTTTTTCTCTACTCCTTTTCTTCCCCCTCACTCCCAGACTTTCGTTTCCTCCCCTCTCTTTCATTTACTATGAATATCACTCTAAACAATAATAAAGAAAATCAGATGTACAATTCCTAGAATTTGGTGTTTGCTGGCATGCATGAATGAGATTCATTAAACTTCTGAGAGATTTTTCAGTTTAGATTATGCCTTTCTTTTTTTATGTATTCTTTTAACTCTGTTTTTATTCATGGATTTCCCTTCCTGTTTCGTTTTCCTCACGGTCCCTAATCCCTTGTGACCAAAACCAACATTTCCCTCACAGGGGCTTCTGCCCCTCTTGTCCAAAAGTGCTCTTCTCTGCCATTAAACTATGACCTTGAAGTGGGTATAGGCAATGGGGTTGCCAAGTAGTGTCTGGTCTTGCCTCCAGGACTTGAACTCAGTTCCCCTGTAATTTCCTCCTGACCAGCTGCCATGCTCTCACATGTCTGACTTGAGAGCTCTCAAAGAAGATGCTGCTTTGGTCACCAGCACTTCGTCCCCCTGCTGGTGTTTCATTCATGTGTGCACTAGGCCAGCCTCCAAGATCAGCTCACAGACCCCTCTTTCTGATCTCCTGAGTTGCCTTGGGCAGGAAGTACATCATCTCACTTCCTTAGCTTTACCACTCCAGAATTTGAATTGAATTATTATTTTAAAGTTGCTTGGAGGGAAATGTGGGAAGAGCTCAGCTGGGTGATTTTTCTGTTCTGCCACCTTTACTCTGCCCCAGAAATCTTTACTCTTTTCTTTTCATTGTTACTAGCATGGCCTAATCTATAGCAGAAGGTGTCTACCGGTTTGCCTATGGGTTGCATTTGCCGCACAGCATTACCATGTCTGGTCCAAACCAGAATAAAAGGCAACTGGGAAGTATTCAATTAAATAAATAAAAAATACAAGAAAACATAAATACTATTACATTTTAATACTAAGTCAGTTTACAGCCTGCAGGAATCCTTGTGTAAGGTTTGACCCCTGTCACTGTTTGACTCTAACACCGCTGATCTGTAGCACCCCTGCAGTCCTGGTGGTGCTCTTTTGGGCCTACTTAACAAGGCATTGATTGCTTTCCTAAAATGTGGTACACACAACTGAATTCTATTCTATTCTCCCAGGCCTTCAATTAAATTTCCCTCCTTCTATGTCCCTTCATGATAATACCATTTGTATTGTCTACCCATATTAGAAGAGCTTTCTTTGATCAGTCCATTAGAACTGCATGTTTCCATGTACCTTTTTTCTCTTGTCCCCTGTGTTGGCAGTTTAGATTTCAAAAAGACTGGGAAATAGAGTGGTAGCTCAGTAGAACCAATTAGGTACATAATACACTGTGGTAAATGATCCTAGTAACCTGATGTTTCACAAACCCAAAGATCAAGTTTTGGGGACAAGAATTTGTTATTTGACAAAATTACTGAGAAAACTGGAGAGTAAATCGTAAGGAATTAGCCACAAATCAACATCTCACATCATATGCCAAGATAAGGTCAAAGTATATACATGACTTAGACATGGGATGATGTAATAAGTAAATTAGGGGAGCAAAGAAAAAAACCGTATCCATCAGATCTCTCAACAAGGGAAGAGTTTGTGATAAAAAAAGACACAGAGAGAATCAAGGGATATAAAATAGATCATTTTAATTACATGAAATTAAAAATCTTTTGCAGAAACAAAACTAAAGCTGGCAACATTAGGGGAAAAAAGGAATAGGAAAAAAATGAGGAAAGCTTTTTTAAAGGCCTCTTTAAAAAAAATATACAGGGAACCAAGCCAAACTTATAAAAAGTAAGATCCATTCCCCAGTTGATAAATGGTCAAAGGGTATGAACAGGCAGAAAAAGAAACCAAAGCTATCAACAATCACATAAAAAAGCTCTAAATCACTACTAATTAAAAATGAAAATTAAAGTAATGTTGGCAAAGCACTTTGCAACTATCATACTGACTGAGATGACAGAAAAGGAAAAGGATAAATGCTGGAGGGAATGTGGGGGAAAGGCTACATTTGTGGTAAACTTGGGAATTCGTCCAACCATTCTGGAAAAGCCTGTAAAACTTCATTCCCTTTGACCCAGAAATTCCACTAGGTCTGTGTCCCAACGAGATCAAATAATAATGACCAATTTGTTAAAAAAAAATATATATATATATATGTAAGCTCTTTTTATGGTGGCAAAAAATTGGAAATTGAAGGGATACCCATCAATTGAGGAATCAATGAACAAGTTGTGGTGTTTGTCTGTGATGGAAAAACCTGGGCAGACTTATATGGACTACTGCAAACTGGAATGAGTAGAGGTAGGAGAACAATATGTAATTGTAATAATGTAGGAGCAATGTAAGAATGATCAGCTGTGAAAGACTTGATTAGTCTGATCAAGAAAATGTTCTAAGTAAATTCCAAATGATCCATAATGAAAAATATTGTCCACCTCTGGGAAGAACTAATAAACTCTGAAGCATATTTTAACTTTATTTTCCTTGTTTTATTTTTTGTCTCTTTTCTTTCACAGCAAGGCCAAGAGGGAAATATGTTTTGCATTACCTCAGAAGCATAATCAGTTTTAAATTGCTTTCTTTTTCAAGGACAGGAGGGCGGCAGGAGAGGGAGTTGGAATTTTGGAACTCAAAATTTTAAAAGATGCTTGTTATTTTTAATATAATTTGAAAATGTTTAATAAGATTATATATGTACATATACATACATATACCTATATACCTGTCTCAATCTCTCTATCTCCCTATCTCTCTCTCAACTATCTATGTCTCTATCCTCTCTCTCTCTCTCTCTCTCTCTCTCTCTCTCTCTCTCTGTCGAAATGGGATGGTTAGCCTGGAGAAGATCTAGGAGAGGAATCATAGCATGGCTTCCATCAAACCTTCTTGAGGTTTCCATATGAAAGAGGTGCTGCACTTGTTCTGTGTGGCCCCAGAGAGCAGAACCTGGAGGGGGGGGGAGAAAATGAAAATGAAAACAAAAATAAGAAAAAACAAATGAAGGGGAAAAAAGGAGCACAGGAAATAAGGGTAAGTGACATAGAAACATCAGCTCAAAGAAAGCTAGTACTTTGTAGAGATCAGAGCTCTCCAAAACCAAAATAAAAAGTTGTCTCAAGAAGTAGTCAAGAAGCAGTGGATTCCCACTCAGAAGCGGCCACTGAGTAAAAGGTAGTTGGCCACTTTTTGGAAATATCTATCATTCAAGGAAACCCCATTGTGATACACATTGGACTAGAAATGATCTCAATGCTGCCCTTCATTGACTGTGCAGGTGACTTCAATCTGTATTATTTAGTCAGAGAATGCTCATATGGGAGCCCCCTTCTTCCCAGCATCTTCCTTATCATGTCTTTTCCCTGGCCTTCCCATATCCCTCTTTTCCCTTCTCCCCTATGGAGCACTTATCTCTGGCTAACCAACTTCTTCCTCTGCCAGAACATTCCTCCACACATTTTCTCAATCTTCTAGGAGTCACTGAACCTTCCTTCCCCAAAGAGACACGCCATCTGTGGACAGTTCCAGTGCTGGCTGGACTTTTTCCTGTGTCACAGTCCCACTGATCCAGGAGCTCCAACATTCCTCCTTGACTATGTCACTGCTTCAACACCTCCCCATTGCCACCATCTATGTGTTCCTTTGGCTTTCCCTTCAACATAGTCCTGGTAACAGTTTCCCACTAGTCCCCAAGATATGGTTTTTTTCAGGCTCAAGACATGAAATAAAATCCAGCCTCAGACACTCAATAACTGTGTAACCTTGGGGAAGCTGCTTAATCCATATTCCTCAGTTTCCTCAACTGAAAAATGGAGTTCACAATTTCACCCACTTAGCAGTGTTTTTTGTTTGTTTTGTTTTTGGTATGTATCGGTGTGGGTATGTGTGTGTGTGTGTGTGTGTGTGTGTGTGTGTGTGTGTGTGTGTGTGTGTCTGTGTCTGTGAAGATCCAAGGAGATATTTGTGAATCATTTAGTGATGAGGTACAGGCTCTGGGAAACCCCTTGAAGTCTGAATGAATCTTCCCACTTTATGAAGTATTTGCAGAGGTCATAAGTATTTTCATTGTGGCTGGGCCCAAACCTCCTTATTAGCCTGGCCCTCCATTGGGGCCAGTATATGTATATATATGTATACCTACACATATGTCTATGTAGGAAGGTATACATATATATACTTATGAATACGTATCTGAGCATGTGTGTATATATGTACATAGAGGGTACAGGATAAATTGAATAGAAAGGGATGATACTTTAAAAGGTGAAATTCTTAGGTGGGAGAGGACTAGAATGAGAGGAGACAGGGAGAGACAAAATGGGGTTAATCATCCCATATAGAAGAGGCAAGGGATAACTGTTACAAATTTACTTTCATTACTCTCATTGAATTTGGCTTAGGGAAGGAATGACATAAACTCTAAACTGGGTATCATGCCACACAGGAGAGTAGGGGGGATGGGGATGAGAGGTGGGATGACGGAGTGAAGGGCAGGGTCCAGGGGAGGGTTTCTGGAAGCACACACTTCAGTAAAGGGATAGAGACAGGGTAGAGAATAGAACAAGCGTGGGGGGCATATTGGAAGGAGGGACATATAATCAACCTCTCACAATATGTCCACTGTGGAGATGTCCTGCGTAATTCCACATGTACAGACTGTATTGAATTACTTGTCCTTCCAGTGGGGTGGGTGACAAGGGAGGAACCAAAAGAATCTAGAATTTAAAGCTCTACAATCAAATGTTAAAAACAAACAAACATATATATATATATATATATATATATATGTATATAT
>JAQQSW010002382.1:0-14974 GCA_028646575.1 Pseudocheirus occidentalis
ATCACCCCCCCCTTTTATCCCCATGCCCCCTACTCTCCTGTGTGGCATGATGCCCAGTTTAGAGTTTATGCCATTTCTTCCCTAAGCCAAATTCACTGAGAGTAATTGAAAGTAAAGTTGTAACAGTTATCCCTTGCCTCTTCTACATGGGATGATTAACCCCATTTTGTCTCTCTCTGTCTCCTCTCATTTCTAGTCCTCTCCCACCTCAGAATTTGCCTTTTAAAATATCATTCCTTTGTATTCAATTGATCCTATACCCACATTTATTTCTGTGGGTATACACACATGCTCATATATGTATTCACACACGCTCAGATATGTATTCACACACATATATAGCCTCCTATATAGACATATGTGAGGCTATATATGTGAGGCTCGCGCCCCCGCCTCCCCCCAGTGCCCTTCATTTTGGCTTCAGGCTGGGCTGTCCTCAGTTCCCGGCCATATTTTATGGGTATCTAGGGTGGCTGTGTAGGAGCTGCGGAACCTTGCTGCTTCTACGTTGCCATCTTGGCTCCGCCTCCCTGAACCCAAATTGCTCTCCAGAATGGTTGAATCAGTATACAGCTTCACCAGTGGTACATTAGTGTTTTAATTTTCCCATATTCCCTCCAACATTTGTCATTTTCCTTTTCTGTCATATTAGCCAATTGGACATCTGTGAGGTGGTAGCTTAGAGTTATTTTAATTTTAATTTCTCTCATCAGTAGTGATTTATAGCATTTTCGAATGACTATAGATAGGTTTGCTTGCTTTGTCTGAAAGCTCCTTGTTCATATCCTGTGACCATTTATCAATTGAAGGAATGACTCTTAGTTCTATAAACTTGACTCAGTTTTCTATGTGTTTGAGAAATAAAGTGCTTATCGAGGAAACTGACTGTAAAAAAATTTTTTTACAGTAATGATTACCATAATTTTATCCCCTTTACCATGTTCTCTCTCTCTCTCTCTTTCTCTCTCTCTCTCTCTCTCTCTCTCTCTCTCTCTCTCTCTCTCTCTCTCTCTCCTTTTGCCCTATTCTCAAAGTGTTTTGCTTCTTTTACCTCTCCCAAACTTCCTTCTCGTCTGTCATCTACCCCTGCCCCACCTTATTCCATTTAAGGATAAGGTTTTCCCTTTTGTTCTGATTCTTCTTTCTTTCTTTTTCTTTCTTTTTTTCTTAATGTGGAAATATTTTAATATGATTGTATATATATATATAGCCTATATTAGGTTGTTTGCTGTCTTGGGGTGGAGGGAAAGAGAGGGAGAAAAAATCTGGAACTCAGAATCTTATAAAAGTGAGTGTTGAAAACTAATAAATAAATAAATTTAAAAAGAAAGACCCTGTGATCTTTGGCTCAGGGCAAAAACCAAGCAAAAGAAAAAGGTTTAGAGCACTTAAGTATGTAAAGCATATAGAGAAAATGTTTCTCTTTAGTTCCCTTTATTTTTGGATCTCCGTTTGGATAGATATAATCTAGTGATGAAGTGTGTGTGGGTTAAACTGGCTTAGTCTTATTCTCTCTTATTTTTTGTATAGTGTGTGGGTCAGAGAGAAAACATTCATTACATTTGTGTGACAATGGGAAATTGATTGTAGTTGTAAGCATCTTGGAAGATAATCTAAAATTAAAAATGATAAATGAGGAAAAATAGCTTTTCAAAAGTTATTATGTATAGCTGCTTCTAAGCTGTTCATCTCTTCCAAAGAAGACATGGGATTACATTTGACCAAGAAACAGTTTGGTTAAACATCAGAAAAACTTTCTTACTGAAAATGTGATTAAACCCTGAAATCAGGGTTTCAAGGGGTATCATAATCTCCATTTAGGTGATCTTTCACTTAAGAAGACAGGCATAGTTTTAGATGACTGAGACCAAGATTCACCTGGTATCAGAAGCTACAAAAAATAGCCTCTTTAAGCTTTACATTTCAGTGAGTTTTATGACTGCTTCTCATGTACCCTATATTAAAAACATTTTATACTCTGGAACACTTAGGATTAATTTTAATTTACATTGCTATAAACAGATTTTTCTACTCTTAAATAGTTACCTAATTGCCTTTGAGAGACAAGACTGCAAGCAGCTATAGGCCTTCTATCCCAGCAGTAATCACCATTCACTGAGAACATGTTTAATGAGTACACTGCAGGCTGTGAATCTGTTTCTTTAACCACAAAAGTATTTAATGCTTTCAGCATTCACATCATCAGATACAAAAGCCAAAGATAGACTATGGTTAAGTTTCTCCATTGATGTCACACAAATATTTTAGATTGTCAGATGTTGAAATCTTTCCTGAATGATCAAGTTTGTCCTTAAATGTTTCTGGAAATTTATTTGGAGAAGGATGATACATATGTTCAAAGTGCAGTGCATAACTGACATTTGTTGCCAAACATTTTTCTATAATGGAATCAGAGAACTTGTCAGTCCCTAGAATAAATACGTTGCCTATGATTACACTGAAAAACAGTTAATTTTTATTATATTTATATTTATATATTTCCATGCTTTTGGATAATAATGTGAAGCTGTTTGGGGACTTGTCCGAGCTTAATTTACAGCAACGTAGCAGTGAGTTGGTATTGGTGGCAGAGGACGCTGAAGTGGAAGTATTGACAGGAAGTAGAGAAGTTTAAGACAGTTTAATCAGCAAACAAGGAGAACAGATCAAGACTGGAGTCCCTCAAACAAGGTAGAGAGGGAGAGGATCAAGTGGTGGGGATGGGGGAAGGTGTATCAGGTAAACCATCAATGAAAGCAGCTGAATGCCAAAAGACCAGGGTGGTTGGCAGATATCCAAAGTTCAAAGAGTTTCAGTTTCTTAGGAAAGCTAAGCAAGAAGGATAAAGAAGAGCTCAGTCTTTTGCTGACTGGGCTTATTTATGCTGTATATGCCCTTGCTGTGTTATCCTTTGAGAATGGAGAAATTGCTTTGAATAAATGCGATTTCACGTTTGTCTTTCTTTAGGTGTTGCTTAGTATTTCCTCTGTGGCTTTGGGTGAACCACTTTACCTTACATAAATGCAGAAGTCCCTTTCAATGAAATGATGCAACAATCTGTCCCCGATGTTGTAAAGGTTCATAGGTCTGCCTTTTCAGAAATGGCCGAATACTCAATGCTCCATTACTGGAGAACCATTTAGGTCCATTTAAAACCAACTGGGATGTACACATATTTGGAAGGAGTGCTATTAATAATGCAAGTTTCAGATTTTTTAAGAAAAATAAGGCAACTGATAAAATAATAATGTGATTAGAATATACTTAGGAGACATTTGGGCTAAATAATCTCATTGATAATGTTGACTGACAGAGAAAGATACAGTATTAGAATTAGTTCATCTAGTTCCTGTTTTGACAGGGATTTATCAGTTTTGCATTTTGAGCCAACAATCCAAATGATTTATTTGATACCTGTAATGCTGGTAGAAACCCCCAGATCTGGAGGAAGTCACTTCATCTCTTTGGGCTTCAGTTTCTTCCTCTGTAACATTTTGGGGATGGTGGATGTGGCTTATTTCCCAGGCCACTTCTAATTTGGAATCTGAGAGCCAAAGAACAATGAAAAATTTTTGGCTTCAAGTGTCCACTTCTCTTTATTTGGTATATTTTCCCCTATAATTTGTAATGTGTAATACTTCTATCCATTATTGATCTCTATTGGCTACTGAAGAAAGAAAAGAATAAGTATAGCCTAGTTGCTAGTGTGTAACTGGATTCCACAGCATTATGAGGGCAACTTAAAAGTATTTTACTTGAGGACTTTTTCCCTCATGATGTCCATTCCAGTCACCTCAGTTTGTTCTTTAAAATTCACATCAGAGAAGCCTTTCCTCATTAATGTGATTGTTCATTCCCTTACTCAGCCCTGATGCTGTCAATTACATGATTAATAGACTGTTGTTCTTTTAAAGAAAGATGATCTTGAGAAACTTTAGATTGTCAATGTACTATGGTCACAAGAGCACTACATTTTTTGGAGCCAAAAGAACTTGGTTCAAATCCCTTGTGACTTTGGGTCTTAGACATTAAGCCTTAGATGATGTCTAAGGGCCCTTCTATCTCTAAATTTTTAATCCTATCCTTTACAAGGAGTGGCTAGGTAGCGCAATGGATAGAGTACTAGGCCTGGAGTTGGGGAGATCAGTTTTTCTAAATTCAAATCTGATTTCAGACACTTACTAGCTGTGTGACCTGGGGCAAGTCACTTAATCCTGTTGCCTCATTTTCCTCATCTGTAAAATGAGTAGGAAAAGGAAATAGCAAACCAATCTAGTACCTTTGCATGAAAACCCCAGACATGACTGAAGTGACTGCACAATCAAGTAAAAGATCTATAAGAAACAGGTTTTCACACGGGAGAACAATAAACATTTACCTTGCCCGTCCAACTAGCTAATATGTTTTTTTAAGACTAGATTGCGGGATCCTTTCATTGAAAAGGACTTGAGCATTTATGTAATGTAGTTACTTCCCATAGGAGGAAACTGAGGCCCAGGAAGGTAAGGTGATTTGCCCAAGGCCACAAAGAACAAGATTCAAACTCAGATCCTTTTGCTCCCATTCTGACCACCCCACCTGTCCCTTAAAATTACGTTGTTGCACCGTACGTGTGCGTGCTCGCGCGTACACGCACACACGCACACACGCGCACACACACACATGTACTCGTTTTGATCTTTGTATCTCCTACATTTAGCACCAGTGCCCGGCACATCAAAGAGACTTAGTAATAAACATTTGTTGAATTTCTGATTTGAATTTTTCAGTTACATGATGACATTTATTTGCTTCTTATATCCTTATGTTTATAGTAATATTGGGCACACAGTAGGAGCTCAAATACTTCATTAAATGAACGAATAAATGAGAATCATTATGTAATATATATAATGAGAAAACTTTTGCTGTGTAATAATCTCATTTTCTACAATTTTATTCCTAACATTGTATTCTTTATTACATTAATCATTGGCTTATTTACCCGCACTTTTTGTTTTACAATGGACTACCTAGGGAAAGTAAGCAATTTTTCTTTTTTTAAAAAAGGTCCTTTTTAAAAATTGATGCCTTTTTCTTTATATCACATTCATTTCTGAAATATATCCACCTCTGCAAATATTTTAACAAAAATTTACAAAGAATATAGTAACAAAGAACCTCAGGAAAACTAACCAACACCTTGAATCTGTCAATACATGTAGAATTCCACACCAATTCTTCCATGAATGAAGGGAAGTACATTTTCTCATCTGTTCTCTATAGCTAAGCTTAATTATTGTAATTATAGAGTATTTAGTATACCCTTTTTTATCCCTTTCTTACTTTCCCCTTTGCTTTTCTTCCTCTCTTTCCCCTTTTCATTTCTTATTGTTCAGAAAAGTAATTAATGTCCCACTACAAGGTATGGTTTTCTTTTTCAAAACAATTAAAAGAATCCATTACCTAGTAGCTAGCTTACTGTCAATGAGTCTCTATTTTTTGGGATGGAAAGAGAAAAGTTAAAATAATTTATTTAGCCCCTGCTCTGTGCCAGGCATCTTGCCAAGTGCTTTACAAATGTTTTCTCATTTGATCCTCAGAACCATGCTGGGAAATAGGTGCTGTTATTATTTTACAATTGAGTAAACTAAGGCAAAGAGAATTTAAGTGACTTATTCAGGATCACCCAGGTAGTGTCTGAGGAGGGATTTGAACACAAGTCTTCCCAACTCCAGACTTAGCACTCTATCAACTGGACCACCAGCTCCCTTCTTTAACTAGGCTAAGATACTTGTGTAGCAGACATCTTTCACCAGGACTGTCCAGGTACATCTTGGATATATTGCGTATCTTGAGCATGGATGTAGTATAGCCACTTTCCATAGGAGGAAACTGAGGTCCAGGAAGGTAAAACAATTTGACAAGGTCACAAAGAAAAAGATTCAAACTTAGATCCTTCTGTTCCAATTCAGACTACTCCACCTGTCCCTTAAAATTATGTTGTTGTATTTTATAATTATCTATAATACACACGTACTTAGGAATGTGTGCGTAAAACCAGTCACACAGTTTTTTTGGTTTCCCAGAGCATATAAAATTTATTTTTATACCGTACTGTAGTCTCTTAAGTTTTCAGTAGTTTTATGTCCAAAAAAAGTATACAACTGAATTAAAAAATACTTTATTGCTAAAAAAAAATGCTAACCATCATATGAGCTTTCAAGGAGCCATAATCTTTTCACTGGTGGAGTGCCTTGCCTTGATGTGGATGACTGCTGATTGATCAGGATGGTGGATGCTGAAGGTTGGGGTGGCTGTGACTATTTCTTAAACTAAAACAGCAGTAAAGTTTGCCATATCAGTTGCCTTTTCCTTTCATGAGCACTTAAAGGCCACTGTGGGGTTATTAATTGGTCTAATTGCAATATTTTTGTGTCTCAGGGAATGAGGACAAGGTGAGAGACGGGGAACAGCTTTTTGGTGGAGCAGACAGAACACACAGTATTTACGGATGAAGTTCACCATTTTATAGAGGCATGGTTTGTGGTATCCCAAAAAACTATAATAGTAACATCAAAGATCAGTGAAATCACTAAAAAAAATGATCAAAATATTGTGAGAAAATATGAGAGAGACACAATTAGTACATGCTGTTGGAAAAATGGTGCTGATTGACTTACTCTATTGCCAGAAACATTCACTGTTTAAAAAGCACAATATGAAGTGTGATGCAGAGCTGCAATAAATTAAGTTGTGCCTCTCCAACCTCATGGAATCTGCCAAAGGCTGAACTCCACTGGCACTGCATTTGGGAACTCATGTGGAGATAACAAAGAGACTTTTGTGAAGGTTATGTGCTGTTACTATGAACTGAAGAATATTATAATCTTGGAAGAATCAAAATTTTAGGTGACCCAAAGGGTGTATGCAAATTATTGTAGCATAATGCCAGCAATGACTTGTGTCCCTGAAAGGATATAAAAGATATAATTTATAAAATGTATGATCAGGAAAGAACAGGTGGACCTATCATATGGAAGGCGAAAAAAGATAACTAGATACTGAACTTGTGTGCATAGAATGTTAAAATATGCCCACATGGCTTCCGTATCTAAGAGTAGCTTGTATTTTACTTCATAATTGTCATGAGGCAGTATGGCATAGTGAACAGAAAGCTAATTTCAGAACTAGGAAGACCTGGGTTTTGCCTCTTAACTTCTTATTGTATGATCCTAAGTGAATTACTGAACATCTTAGTATTAAAAATCAGGGTTTTTAACCTTTTAAAAAATTAGTAAATTATATTTCAGTATAATTGGTTTCCTCTGAAATTATATGTATTTTATTTTATTTTATTTTATTTTAGAGAGGGGAAGGCAGGGTAATTGGGGTTAAGTGACTTGCCCAAGATCACACAGATAGTGTTAAGTGTCTGAGGCCGGATTTGAACTCAGGTCCTCTGGACTCCAGGGACAGTGCTCTATTCACTGCACCACCTAGCCACCCCAATTCTATGTGTTTTATTTTATGCATTTAAAAACATTATGGGAAGGGGTCCATAGGCTTCACCAGACTACCAAAAAGATGTCGTTACCACAAAAATGGTTAGGAACTCCTGCTTTTTAGACTGGTAGTTTCAGAGAATCACCAATACTAAAGAAATTATAGGTTTTGGCCTTAATCCTCTATTGTCCTATTACTAATGGGAAGGGGTTTTTCATATTTTTGTCTAAAACACAGGTTCTCAACCTGTGGGTTGCGACCCCTCTGGGGGTTGAACAACCCTTTCACAGGGGTCACAGGGGTTGCCTAAGACCATTGGAAAACACATATTTCCGATGGTCTTAGGAACCAAGACATGGCTTCTCTATCTGTCTCCAGGCAAGTCCCCCCACATGCAGATACGCCCACATAAGAGTAGTAAAGGGGTCTAGGCATTAGGAAGGTTGAGAATCACTGGTCTAAAAGAAAACAGGATTTTATTTATTTTCAAAGGCCAGCTTTTATTTGGATGAATTATATAGTACAGGCATCTGATATGGCCTGTTCTAAATCTGCCCAGGCCCTCATGGTAACCCAGATCTATTATCTATTAGTGGCAATTACTTTTGTTAATGGAAGAGTCAATTACACTGTATCTAAAATTCTTAATGAGTGATAAGGATGTCAAAAGTGCTTAGTGTTTTTACTATACCCAGCAGAAATGTTGGTATGAAATCAGGATATACTTTATGCTGAATACTAAGCTATTTGGTATGTATCAATACAGATGAGAAAGAAGCTTGTTCGGAGAGTGTGAGAGTAGTGTGGTTCAGAAGTCAGTAATTGCTAACTGGAGTCCTTTCAATGACTTTACATTATGTTAACAATGAAAATGATTGCAATAGAGAAGCACTAAGTTTGCAGGTAGTTTTGGATACAAAGCATGGTTGGAATTGGAGCATTCAGACAATTCACTTCAACTTTGCAACTCTTGGGACTTTGTCCAACCAGAAAATCTTTGTTTTCCATTTTAATATGCTTTTATGTTTCTTCGCTACTACAAAGATAGCCTTATAGAAATACAGCCTTTCTATGCTTAAAAGGTCTTTGATGGTCCTAGAAGTACAGACAGTTCTTGCTTTACAAATCTGAATTATGCAAATTCAGTTTTAAGTAAGGAATTTTGAAAGAAACCTACATTTCAAAAAGAAAAAAACAAACTATATTTACTTTACCCTTACTGTGCTCGCTCTCTGCTTCTACCTCTTAGGTTCCTTGGCCTCCCCTCCTATCTGACCCTGACAAAAAAACAAAAAACAAAACCAGAACCAAAAAAATGAAAAATAAAATAAATAACCTTAATAAAACTGCTCCAAATGAAAGTAGAAGAATGGACTGACAGACTCCCTGCTCCCTGCCCCTTCACCCCCAAGCTGGATGGATGAGGGTGCTTGGTTTGAGACCTCCAGATTTGAGAGAGAAGAGATCTTTGCCTGTTAACACTGCTCTCCCACCCAGTTGTTCAGCCCCTAGTCTCTCCATCCATCAGCTCTGAGTGCTAAGTGTGTGATCCAGGATGTCTCTTGTCCTCTCCTGCTGTCTGGGTCTGTCAGACCACTACATGTCTTTCCCACTCCCCACACCCCATGGTTCTGACCAGTCCCTAGGTGTTCTTCCTCCTGCTCCAGCTTCTCTATGTCTGGCTTTCACATGTCCTTGAACCATATGCTGGTCCCTTCTTCCATGGGCCAGCAATCTCCTTCTTCCCTTTTTCCTTCACCTCTTCCTTCCCTTCCCCACATTAATGGGCAAATTGACATTACACCAAAATCGCTTTACTTAGAGGTCTGCAGAATGGTCCACTTACATAAAGTAAGAACTGTCTGTATGCCTCCAAAACATGAAAATTGGAATGATATGTGTGTATGTGTGTATTCTTACATGCCTACACCTTGTTGCGCTGATAGAATGTATACTTCTTAATGACAAGGACTCTTTGTTTTTGAATCTCCATCGCCTAGCAGTGTGCCTGGCACACATAGTAGGAGCTTAATAAATGCTTCTTGATGATTTTGTTGGGAAAACCTATGTATTAATGTTCATCTCAGTTCTCTCTGTTTTTTTAGAAGATTCTACTAGCTTGCATTTTTTAAGGGTAACTTAAGGGGGACTGTTGATTTTAAAGTTTCAGTGCTGTTGAACAGTTAAGTCTTGGGCTAAGATGATGCAGGATACTTCACCTTGAAATACTTTTAATGTGTAAATTACAATTAGCTATTCATCTTGATAATTAACACTGATCACTACAGGGAAATCATTCGAGTCCTTGGCAGCCAAAGTGACCAACTCTAGTCCCAATTCAGAAGTCAAGCCAAATGGGAGAAGTTGCAGCATGTTCATCATTTTGTTTCTTGAATCTTCCTCACCCTCTTGTCATGCTTTCCATGTTGCTGACATTTCACAATCAACACAAATAGGGGGACTGATTCTCAAGGTTCTCCTGAAGTTGCTGCAAAGATGCAAAATAATTTTGGAAATGCATAATTCCTAATGAAAACATACTTTTCCATATGAAAAAAAAATCGGTTTTAAGTTCAGCCTACTGAGTTAGTGCCATACTTAATTAGTAAGTTCAGAACCTTGGGATAGATATATTTGCATAAGAGATTACATGAAATATATCCAACTTTGTCATTTTTCTTCTTTGACAAAGTATTTAAAAAGAGGTAAAACCAAACAGAAGTTTACATTAGATTAAGTCATTTCCCCCATTTTGGGGTTCTGGTAGGCAATTGTTGGCTTAGTAAGCAGGCAAATAGAATAGAGAGGGGTGTGTGTGTGTGTGTATATATATATATATGTATATATGTATATATGTGCATATATATTATATATATATATATATATATATAAACTTTACGTTTGAATACTCCTATTTGCATCAACAGAGGAAAATTATTTTCAATTATTTTTAAATGATTGCATCATAAAAGTGATACTGAGGTTTGAGAATGAAATGAATGAAAAAGGAGGGGCTTCTCTCATGAAAAGATATTTTGAAAGGAATTATGTTGGTATTAAGGACCGGCACATCCAGGGTAAAAGGAAATTAACAGGAATTCCTTGAAGAGGTCCAGAGGAAGGACAGTCAGCACCTAGGATGGTGTTGTGCTCTGCAGAACTGAAAGTCTTAGGATTCAGAATTTAGTATTGACAAGATCAATCACAATGATGTGCTGATAAATTTAATATAGTGCAGCTAATTATAGCACATCAGAATGAATGGAAGAATATTCTTCTGTCTGGTAGCTCTGTGAGGCTGTATTTGAGTCCTAAGGAAAAACTGGTGATTGGCAGATTGGAACTGTTGCAGCCCAAAGATAGCAGGTCTGAATTTTAAGTTTGTTGCCTCAGGCACATGAGGCATACTGGTGTGGTAGGTAAGCCCTTCATCAACTAGCTCCCTCCTACCTTTTTAATATTTTTCACCTTATTCCCTGACAAGTACTCATTAGAAAAACAAATGATATAGAGAACAGATCAAGGAGAGACAATAAAAGAATTATTGGATTACCTGAAAGTTGTAATATCATATAGTCTACATAAGAAATTATTAAGGAAAACTGCCCTCAAGTACTAGAATGGAGGGAGGGGGGAAGGAAGAGGGGATTAAAAATTGAAAAAAAAAATCCAGCATTCACCACCTGAAAAGCGATCCTAAGATGAAAACTCATAACTTATAGCCAGATTTCAAAGCTCCCAGGTTAAGGAGAAAATGCTATAAGCAACAGTTAAAAAACAACTACCGTGGAGCTACAGTCAGGATAATGTAAGTTAACATAAGTTCTAGTAGCTTCTACATTAAACAATCAAAGGGCTTGGAACAGTATCTGTTTCAAAGAACAAAGAAGCTGGGCTTGTAACCAAGAATAATTTACCCAGCAAAGCTGAGTGTAATCCTGAATGGGAAAAAAAAAATGGATATTTAACAAATTGAAATATTTTCAGGTGTTCATGGCAAAAAGACCAGAACTCAGTGGAAAATTTGACATATAAAATCAAGGAGAAACAAAATAAACATTAAAGACTAATAATTAGGGACTCAGTAGGTGCAACCGTTTACTTCTTATATGAGAAAATGTTATCTGTATTCTTAAGATTGTTATCATTACTTGGGTAGTTTGAAAGATCATACATAGGGGTGGCTAGGGGCGCAGTGAATAGAGCATGGACCCTGGAGTCAGGAGCACCTGAGTTCAAATCCAGCCTCAGACACTTACACCCAGCCCCCTACCCCCCCCCAGTCATGTGACCTTGGGCAAATCACTTAATCCCAATTGCCCTACCTTCCCCCCTCCAAAAAGCAAAAAAAAAAAAAAAAGGATCATACATAGATAAGACTTAGACTAAAAATTAAAATTGCATAAGTATAGCAGCAAGCACCTTAGCATACCCAGGATGGCTGTTAGCACAGGTTCTTAGATCTGCATTTCTAAAGGAAAGCAACTCAAAATGGGTTAACAATCTTACTTTAATCAATCAAACATATATCGTTTACCTAATTTAGGGGAAAAAGTCAGTACTCTGAACTTCAGAAAATACAAACAGAAGTTACAACAGAAAATAACACAACTTTGCATAAAGGGCTTCCAGCTGTCTGACCATTACATCCATACCTAGTTAGTTAACAGAGAGGGAAGCATCAACATCTGGTTTTTCAAGGGGTGTGTGTGTGGGGGGGGAGTGTGGAGGGGTGGATGGGGAGTGGGGGAGGGTAGTACACTCAGTGGCTGCCCAGAGTCTCATCTGGCCAAATCACACAACTCTTCCCAAAGTGAGCCCCAAACCAAAACCTCACATCAGGGTATATATATATCCTTCTCCTGGGTCAGAGAAAGTCACAATCCTCTTTACCAACTGCTCAATCACCAAATAACAAGGTATGGGCATTCCTGAAAAACAAGCCTCCTGCCACAGGCTCCATGAGACTACATTCAGCCTATTAGGGGGCAGAATATATTTTCAAATCAGGGAAGGTTCTCAGATTTACTTAAGCCTATTAAGGGGCCAAGGGGCAGGGAATATCTTCAGATTCCCATTTCAATAAGAAGAGTAATTATACAAATGAGGCATGAATGAAAGAACTGTTGCAGTGGAAGCAGATGAGAGTGGAGGACTGGTAGTACTGGAATCTTTGGAAGTGGGTTAAAGAGGGAATAACATACAGCTAGAAAGGTATAAAAATCTTCTAAATTTATAGAAATAGGGCAAGGGAATAGGATGAAGGAGAAACTTTTAGAAGAATATGTAGATCAAGAAATAGGAGGGTGAGGGGAGAGGATAAGGGAGGGACTCTTAGAAAGGTGAGTATTTTCAGAGTGCAACATAGTGGTTAGAAGCAAATCAGAAGTATGTGGGAGGGACACGGTAAATAGGGGGAGAAGGATCTTGAGTAATAGGATGGAGGGAAATATATAATTAGTAAATATAACTTTGAATTTTAATGCAATGAACTCACTGATAAAACAGATATGGATAGGAGAATGGACTAAAAATCAAAATGAGTGATACATATAGAGTTAAAGGGCTGGAATGGAATTTATGATGCTTTAGCTGATGTAAAAATAAGTTGGAGTAACAATAATGATCTTAGACAAAGTCATAGCTAAAATAGATTTAATTAAAAGAGATAAACGGAAACCACACTATCAGCAATATTATTTAATAATGTTTTAGAAATGCTAGCATTAGCAGTAAGAGAAGAGAAAGAAATAGAAGGAATCAGAATGGAAAATAAGATAAACTCTTTGCAGATACTATGATGATGTATTTAGCCAATCTTAAAGTTTCAACTAAAAAGTTAGTTGAAACAACTTTAGCAAAGTAATAGGATATAAAATAAACCCACACAAATCATCAGCATTTTTATATATTTTACATATCAACAACAAAATGTTGCAAGAACAGATAGTAAGAGATTCTCCATTTAAAATAACTCTAGACAGCATAAAATATCCTAGGAGTATGCCTGCCAAAAGAAACTCAGGAATTACATGAACATAATCATAAAACATTCTTTATACAAATAAAGTAAGATTTAAATAATTCAAGAAATATTAATTGTTCATGCAAAGGCACTATCAATATAATAAACATGACAATTTACCGAAAGATTATTTTACTGTTAGAAAAAATAACAAAATTAATTTGGAAGAACAAAAGGTCAAGAATTTTGAAGAAACTAATGAAAAAATGGAAAAAAAAACATAAAGGAAGGAGGTTTAGCAGTACCAGATCTTAAACTATAAGGCAGTAATTATCAAAATTATCTGGTACAGGTTAAGAAATAGAAAGATAGATCAGTAGAACAGAATGGACATACAGTACACATGTAGTAAGTGATTATAGTAGCCTTGTGCTTGGCAAATATAAAGATTTAAGTTTGTCGAATAAGAATTCAGCATTTGGTCAAAATTGTTAGGAAAGCTGGAAAGCAGTCTGGCAGAAATTGGGTACAGATTAATATCATAAACCATTTGCCAAGACAAGGTCAAAATGGATACAACCTAGATATAAAGGGAGATATCACAAGAAATTAAAAGAACATGGAACATATTACTTATCAGACTCAGGAATAGAATAGTTTCTTAAAAAACAAGAGATAGAGAGCAATATAAAGTATAAAATAGGTAATGTTGATTACATTAAATTTAAACATTTTGATACTAATAAAAGCAATGTAGCCAAGATTAGAAGAAAAGTGAAAAAATCAGGAAAAAAAATTTCTATACATAGTCTTTCACATAAAGGTCCTATTTCTCAAACATAAAGAACTTTGTCAAATTTATAAGAATACAAATCATTCCCCAATAGATAAATTGGTCAAAGGATATGAACAAGCAGTTTGTTGATGAAGAAATCAAAGCATAATGTAGTCATATGAAAAAATGCTCTAAATCATTATTGATGAAAGAAATACAAATTAAAACAACTTTGAGATTGTCATCTTACACTTATCAGAATGGCTAAAGTGATAGATGCCCTTTAATTGGGGCATATTATATATATATACACATATATATACTGGTTGATTTTATAAAAACATGGAAGGACTTGCATAAAATGATAAAAAGTGAGCAATACTAAGACAGTGGTGTACAAAGTAATAGAATATATTGTCATAAGAACAATTTTGAATGACTAATTCATCTTAAGCATCATAAATAATCAAAACAACTATGAAGGACTTAGGAAGGAACATGCTATCCACCTCCAAAGAAGAAGGTGGTGGTGGTTGTTGTGTTTGTCATTCTCAAAGAGGACCATGATATTATGGAGATGATTACATGTCTTGCAGTTGACTTTATGTCATGGTAATTAATTTGTTTGATCAGATGTTAAGTAGATCCTAGTAACCTAGTGTTAAGTATAGAACTCTGTCCATTGGTGGAAAGGTGTGAATTCCCAGAACTCTGTCCATTGGTGAAAAGGTGTGAATTCCCCTGTGACT
>JAQQSW010002383.1:0-14974 GCA_028646575.1 Pseudocheirus occidentalis
TGTCTTCCTCCTGCTCCATACTTTGGTCTTTTTTGTCCATAAAAAAGGATTCTAGAGTTTTACTGCTGTTCCTAGCCTGCTTCCTTTTTCTCATGTTGGCCAGTCTATTAATTGCTTGGTTTTTTATGTCTGTGGAATTCTGCTTCCTGGAAGGGGAAAGCTCTGTCCCAAATTGCTGGGGCCCTCACAGCTGCTGGAGCTATTAGTGGGATGCTGCAGCCCCCCCCCCACCAGCTTTGGCTCACTGAAAGTGCACCCCAAGACCACGATCCAGATCCAGGCCGCTCAACACAAGAGCCCTTGGCCCCAATGGTTCGCGTCAGCCCCCCTGCTATCTGCAGGCCGAGGGCTCTGAAGCAGCCCAGTGGAAGCCTCTGCTGCTCTGTTCCTGCTGCTATAGCCACCTCCCACTGCTTCCTTGCCTTGGGAGCAGTTTGGCTGGACCCGCTCTTCTCATTCCCAGTTAGCAAAATCCACTGACCTTTCTCTTAGCCTTTTTGTCTTCTGGCCTGATAAATGTGGTAACTGTGCCTCCAGTGCAGCCAGTCTGCTCTCCTATAGACGTGCCCCCCCGATGCCCCAGGGCTTGAGCTGCCCGGTTTCTGCCACGGCTCCCAGACTGCTAAGAAGAGCCCCACCTGCTGAGCTGCCTGTGGCAACAGATGTGCTGTCTGTCTTTTGGAGAGTTTTGGAGCTTGAAAATCTCTTTAGAGTCCCATTTTATGAGTTTTTTAGCATGTTTGTGTGGGAGCTGTGTTGCTTTGCTGCTTCTATGCCACCATCTTGGCTCAGCCCACCTGAGTTCATCTATTTTTAAGGTTTTATTTTCTTCAGTCAGGTTGTTGACTCTCTTTTCATGATTTCCTTGAATCATTTTCATTTCTCTTCCCAATTTTTTCTCCACTTCTCTTATTTGGTTTTCAAAAACATTCTTAAGCTGATTTATGGCTTGTAGGCCGTCTTCATGTTTCTTAGAAGCTTTTGGTGTGGGACTTCTGACCGTGTTGTCTTCCTCCTTTTCCAGGACTTGGTCCTTTTTGTCCTCAAAGAAGGGATATAAAATTCAGTTGCTGTTCTTACTTTGCTTCTTTTGGCCTGCTAATGTTGGGCAGTCAATTACTTGATTTTTTTGGCTCTGTGGAACTCTACTTCTGGAGGGGAAAGCTCTGTCCAATTTGCTGGGGTTTTCACAGGTGCCAGAGCTATTGGGAAGGCGCTGCAGCCCCCGTTAGCTTTGGCTTACCTAAAACACACCCCAGGACCACCACCCAAGACCATGATCTGGATCCAGGCCTCTCAAAGAAAGAGCACTTAGTCTCTGGAACATGGCTTGGCCCTCCTACAGTCTGCAGACTGGGAGTTCTGAAGCAGACATGTAGAAGCGGTTGTAGGGCTGCCGCTTCTACTGCTTCCTTGCCCTGGAGGCAGTTTGGCCAGAATGCTTTTCTCCCCCAAATTTAGCTGAGTTCCACTGGCTTTTCACTTAGTCCTTGTTTCTTACAACTTGATAATTCTGGAAACTGCCACAGCTGCTGCTGATCCACTGTCCTGAAGGCTCTAGTTGCAGCTTCTCCTGGCTGACTGGGGCCAGGCTATGGTTTCAGGCTGGGCTGGTTTTTTTGGCTCCCAGCTGTGATGAGTCCTTCCTGCTAAGCTGCCTTCAGTGAGAGATGAGTTTTTCTGTAATTTTTGTGAGTTTGGGAGCCCTAAAATTTGTTTAGAGTCGTCTTTTATGAGTATTTGAGGTGGCTTTCTTGGAGCTATGGAACCCTGTTACTTCTGCGCCACAGTTTTGGTTCTGCCACATTTTTTTTACATTTTTTAAAAAGTCAGTTTATATTCTCTTAGAAACCAAATATTGTTTCTCTTGGATATCATCCACTCCTTCTTTGTGCTTTATTTTCCTAATTTTCAACTTAAGAATGATGAATACATACTTATTAAAGCCTCTCTCCACCTGGCACATGTTCCATTATAAGACTAATTTCACTCAGAAGTCATATTCTAATTAGTCCACAGTCAAGTGCTTATTTCAAACTTCACAAAACTTTCATTTATACCAACTTTACGTAAACCTATTTATTTACATTAATTTAATGACTATTAGAAAGAGATCAATGGCTTTATTGACTATCCAGTTTGGGTCTCTGAAACCACACATAAGACAATTCACTGATGACTTCTCATCCTTGAATGCAAGAGTCATTGCTCTGTCAAAATGATGGGAGTATTTACTCAGTATGCTCTGTGCTCTCCTTTATTTTTATTTCCCTTGCAAAGTACTCATGTATCATGTAGAATGTTCATTATTTAATGATCAATTTCAATATGTAACATAAATTTGTACTTTAAAAGTATTTGAATCCCATAACATCATTGATAATTCTTTTTAAGGCAACCAATTTGGCACTCCTTTACTCATACAATTGTATCCCCCAGTTTCTCTCCATTTATATTATCTTTGAAAGATTTATGACTTCTGGTGAAAGCTTTGTGAAAAGTTCAGAGATTCTTTAGTTCCTACAGTATTTGAAATTCATACTATGTCTATGTCAGATTCATCTGTACTCAGAACTTCTTGTACATCTGACTGTTTATTTTTTTCCCCATTTTTAACCTTATAATTATAGGACCATAGGAAATATTGGGAGACTGGAAGGGATATTTGACCCACTCATTCATTTTTCTTTTTTCCTTAATAATGTTTTATTTTTTCCAATTACGTGTAAAGATAGTTTTCAATATTCATTCATTTCTCTTTATACCTAAATAAGAGAGACAAAACATAGAAAGGGAAGTATAGAACTATATCCCTAAGGAACATTGGTGCAAGAAAGGAAATCAAATGAAAAAATAGCAATAATAATGTATTCGGTTATGTAGTATAAACAGGCTAATTTTATACCAGGAATGCAGTATTGGATCAACATAATAACAATTATAAACATAAATATAGATGCTAAAAGGGAATGTGAGGAAATACAAAATGTGTATCTTTAAAAAGTGAAAAAGCAGTGAAAAAAATTTACTGTTCCTCAGTATAGTGAATATCATCTACCCAAATCTAAGAACAAGCATGAATGTGTGATAGATAAAACTTAGAGGCCTTTTCAAAACAAAGATGCTTATTATCACCACTGCTATTGAACAACTGCTAAAAAATACTACCCGTAGTAATATGAGAAATAAAGAATAATCACAGGCAAAGAAGTTATTAAAATATCCTTCTATATATGACATATTTCCTTTGGAGAGCCTAGGAGTCAAATTTTAAAAATCAGTTTAATAAGTTGCAAGATACAAAATACCATCCCATAAATCTTTAGCATTCCTGCATAATACCAAGTAAATGTGGAAAGTATTAAAGCAATAAATATTTAGGAAAGAATTAACTACATGCTAACTTCTGGGAGCACAAATGCAAACAAAAAGTAAGGAACAAAAAGTAAGAAAGTTGCTTTTCTGGAAGAAGTTACATCCTAGTGGGGCAGAAAACATAGAAAAGGAAACTGAGATTTATGGGGAGTGGTCCCCATGTATGACCATGGTGGCAGTGTAAGGAGTGATCAAATTTTCTTTCTACAGAAATAATATAAAAACAGAAATTATATGAAATATGATTTGAAATACTACTGATGGCTAATGTCCTGGACCAAACTGCTTATGGAGGGCAGAACGGGGTGCTGGGGCCTGTAAAACACTATATCTACTACTTTTGTTGTTCTGAAATATCAAAGGAACTTCCAGGAGAGGATGAGGGCCATAATCCCAGATCTGCCCTCAGGTAAGAGAGCTTTCACTGTCAATATCCTGGGTTCAAATCCTCAAACTCATAGTCAGTTCTCCTAGCCATTGAGGAAAACCCCTTTTCCAGGGTATCTGATGAAGCTAAAAGGGGAGGAGACTAGAAGCATTTTTTACCTTTCCTTTATTTTAGCATAAGGAAAAATGAAGATAAGAAGCAAGGGGGGAATTGAAATGTGGAAATGAGAAGATGCAATAAAGGGGTGGAATTAAGTGAATCCCAGAGTGCTGGCCAATGGGAGGCAGGTGAGAAATTGAAATTGAAAGCAGGGCATTTAAGTCTTCCGTTTGTCTAAAGAAAATGGACTCCATTTGGGAAGGACCCATTAGGAATGTAGAATAATTGACTAAAATGAAGTGAGAGCTTTCCTGAGTTCACAAGGAGTATCATTCTTTGTTTAGAGTAAGCATGTTTCTCACAATATGGGGTGGGAGGGGAAAAGAGAAGAGGGTCTGAGTTCTTTTCTAAGAATGTGTGTATTATATGTACTTTGCTTATAAAGTTCTGTGATCACCACAAATGTACAAATGTATTTCTAACAGTAGTCTCAAGAGTCTGAATCATAAATTGGAGTAGTCTGGGAATAAATGGGAGAAAACCATTGCCATTTCTAAAATTGAGGCCCAAAGAAAGAATTTGAGGGTGATAGTAATGTTTGAGCATAAGAAAGCCTGAAGTAACAACGGAATTTCCAAGTTAAGAATGGAGCAGAATAATGTTGGTCAAGATAAAAAGATAAAATCAGGGGGGGAATGAGGAAAGAACTAGAAGCAGAAATTGCATTCAAAATAGCTTCAGAAGGTAAAAATCCCCAAAATATTTAAGAGGTCCTCTATAAATATTCACTTATGAAAGATAAGAATCCAACAATGAAACACTCTTAGAACTGAAAAACAACCTAATAAATGAAGGAACTTTAATTTTTGTGGATAAGAACAGTGAATGTAATAAAATGACAGTTCAACCTACATTAAGTTACTTGTTCTGTGCTGTATCAATCAAACTGAAAAATGGATATTTTTATAGCCAGAAAAAAAATAGTATGAAAATATTATGAATGGACAAAAGTGCAAGAATCTCAAAGGTAATAATGTAAACAACACAAATTGAAAAATAAGATTCTATTAATACCTTATATCAAGGTTTATCATAAGAAATAATATTGAAAACAACCAATTTGGGCATGAGAAGAGAAAAAAAAAACAAAATGAAAGTAAAAATATCAGATCCTGCTTGTCTCTACCACCTGTAGAAAAAAACATAACAAAATGTATTATTGCTCAACAAAACGACTATATGCTCAAAGGCAAAAACACAAACATTATCGTATATAGGACTATGAAACCTAACTTATGTCATGGTTAGAATTCCTAACATTGCAGTAGTAACTAATTATTCTCTTTATCACAGATGTTTTCTAGATACTTGATGTTTCTAGGTACTAAAGCATCATCTAGCATCTTGTCAAGATTACATAATTTAACTATACAACCAAAGAAGAGCTCAACCTAAATGGTTCAAAGAAGAATCTTCTAGAAATGAAGGGGAAACAAGACATCAGAAATGTTCTAATCAATACTATCCTCTCAACAATCCACTAAGCAGCAATAAAAAAGTATTCTCATCATATTTTTAGATGGAATGAATGGTTCATGGTGAAATATATTGGGCAAGCAAAGTTTCTCATTCATCTCAAAAAATGTCTTCTACACCTTATGTTTCTGGACAAGGAAGGATCTATTGATTTTGACACCTATTTACTTCTTATTGACAAAAAGAAAATGACTTCTAATGGCATGATATTGGGATTCCTTTTGCTTTTTCAGACTGTATTTGGGGCCCTGGGGAATTCTGTCCTCTTGAGCCTTTATAGCATCACCTTCTTAATTGGTACCAGGCTGAGACCCATAGACTTGCTTCTCTCCCACTTGGCCTTTGTCAATGACTTGGTGCTTCTCTCCAAAGGGATCCCTCAGACCATGGCTGCTTTGGGGATTAACAATATCATCGATGATGAGGGATGTAAACTTGTGTTTTATATTCACCGAATAGCCCGGGGTCTTTCTCTCTATACCACTTGCTTCCTTAGTGTCTTCCAAACCATCACTTTAAGTCCTAGAAGTTCCAGGTGGGCAGAAATCAAAGTCATAATCCCAAAATGTATTGTTCCATTCTGTTTCTTGTCCTGGACTTTCCAGCTGATGACAAATTTTGTTATACTTTTAAATGTCAAAGGCCCAACAGGAATCAAAAACATCACTGAAAGCACGGATTTAATTTACTGTTTTGCTACATCTAATATTTCAATTACTATTGTACTATATGTCTTCATAATCTCCCTTCCTGATATTCTCTGTGTAGGAACTATGGTGGGAACTAGTGGATACATGGTTTTTGTCTTGTATAGACACCACCAGAGAGTCCACTACATCCATGACAATAATCTCACACCAAGTAACTCCCCTGAGACCAAAGCCACACAAACTATATTGCTTTTGGTCAGTATGTTTTTCTCCTTTTACTCCTTGAATTCTATTTTAGCATTGTATATTGCATGGAGGAAACCAACTTACTGGTTGGTTCACATCTCTGCCTTCTTAGCTGCCTGCTTTCCAGCTTGTAGCCCCTTTGTTCTAATGGTCAGTGACTCTCAAGTCCCCAAGTACTCATTAGCTCTATGGGATAGAATAAATTTTCCAGTCCAGTGAATCCTGAAAGATTACAGGAGATGGAGTTGTGGACCTTTAAGTTTAGGAGAGCAGAGTCAAAATTATGCCTCCGATACAAAGCAGATATATGAAGCAGGGCAAATCACTTTGCCTAAGTTTGCTTCAGAATATCATTTGTATAATGGGGATAGTAATAATCAAACTGGCCCTCCAGGATTTTTGTGAGGATCCCAAGAGATAAATTTTGTAAAATGATTTGTGAACCTTAAAATGACATATAAATATTAGATCTAAATATTGTTGTTGTTTTCACTATTGTTACAATTGATAATCGTGTTCATCTTCTCTCATCTCTCAGGGAAGAGGAATCTTGAAGAAATCATTAACATGAAATAGCAAATTGTACCATAGATTTGATCTCAAACTGCCTGCTTGGAAGACTTGACATTCTATGTTGCTAGTGGTGATACATTCACCAATTGAACTAAACCCAGGGACCTCTGTAGTCCCTTCCATCTCTGAAGTTTTATTATTTATTAGCTCATCCCTCAGCTTTTTGGTACCCAGCACCACTCATTTTAATATCATAAGGAGAATGCACTCTCTACCACAATGATGAAAATCCCACCATTGTTTGCTTAATTATCAGCTTTTGCCTACTGCAGAAAGTGAGGCTCCAAGAATAAACTTGAGGGTTCTAATGGTGTAGGGATATTCCAATATTAGAAAACTCAAAATATTGAGGCCATTTTCCAGGTAATAATGCAGAAGAATAATGCTGGTAGAGTGAAAAATAGAGTTTATAGGGGAATGAAGAAAGAACTGGAAACAGAAACTCCATTCAAAATATCTCCAGAAGATAAAAATCACAAAATACTTTGGAGTATAGCTATGAATGTGCACCAATGAATTCTAGAAAACTTTGCAATGAAATACTCTAAGACAGTGGTTCTCAAACTTCCTAATGCTGGGACCCCATAATACAGTTCCTCATGTTCTGATGACCCCCAAACATAAAAACATTTTTGTGGCTACCTCATAACTATAATTTTGCTACTGTTGTTAATCTATCTGATATGCAGGATGTATTTTCATTGTTACAAATTGGACATAACCCACAGGTTGAGAACCACTGCTCTAAGAACAAGTATAAGTGGACCAAAGTAATTGGAGGAACATCAATTATGAGTATGAAAAGTGACTACAATTAAAATGATAGTATTAGCTATATAAATTTACTCATTCTGTGCCATATCAATCTGACTATGAAAGAGACTTTTTGATACTTAGACAAAAACAGTGAAAATAATATACGTGGGCAAAACATCAAAAATTTCAAAAGTAACAATAAAAGAAAGCAGAATGAGAAAGGAGAAATAAAAATAGTATATATCAGGCTGTTATAAAGAAAAATACTGAAAACAACCCATTTGGTATTAGACATGGAGAGACAAATGGAGACAAAAAGGAGATGGAGGGAGAGAGAGATTAAGAGGAAGAGAGAGGGGAAAAGAGAGAGAGAGAGAGAGAGAGAGAGAGAGAGAGAGAGAGAGAGAAAGAAAGAAAGAAAGAAAGAAAGAAAGAAAGAAAGAAAGAAAGAAAGAAAGAAAGAAAAAGTAGGATTTAAATTCCAGAGTATTCTAGTTTTGATCACCTTTAGAGGTATATAATAAAATATAGTGTGAGAAAAAGAGTTTAGTAATATATGAAGTACTGCTCCCACAGATAATGCATACAAGGAGTTTGCTAAGGGATGCAATGTTAGCAGATAAGCACATTCTGTCTTGCAAGAACGATGGTCAGGGTCTCCTAGTCGAGGACATTAGAGACAGCTAAGATGGTGGCATGGCTTGAATTCTAGAGTTAATCCCCAGTCACTCAGACCAAAGTATCTCACATGTCCAATAACCTTCATGCATATTAGCATACTCACACATGCGTAGATTACCCTCCATTTTCTGAACATGGGACCTATGTTGACACATGTTCAGGAGGAAGGAGCAGGTCAAACAGCAATATGTAGTGGGTAGGTTAGAAATATTGTAACCCAAAAGAGCTGGAAACAATCCTATCTCTGAAGGGAGGGACCATGAGAGACTAATCCACAAAAAGCAGTTTAGCTTCTCTATGTATGCATCCCTATGGGATACCATGCATTTGCTCTAGAGTATAAATAAATATTTCCTTCACTCCAGGTCAAGTTTCATTTCTTAAGGGAGTGACTGAACCCTATTTCTTACAATAGTATTATGGAGCAACTAAGGTCAGTGACTGCCATCATGCTCAAAGACATGATCCTGAGACTTATTAGGTTAGCATTCATCACAAAATACATGCAACCATTTATTCTCTCTATCATAGATACTTTCTAGGTGCTGGTTCCTAAGTATTAAGGACCTTCTAGGTATTGATGTATATACCAGCACCTTATTTGGATTACATCATTTAGCCATTTCACCAAAGAAAAACTCAACCTACAAATATTTCAAAGAAGAATCTTATAGAAATAAAGGGCAAAAAGCCCCAGAAACTTTCTAATCAATGATATTCTCTCAATGGTCCATCAGAAACCACTAAAAGAGATACTGTCGTTATATTCTTTTGGATGGAATGAATGACTCATGGTGTCTTATATTGGAAAAGTGAAGTATATTCATTTTCTCAGGAAATCTTCTACCCCTTGTATTTCTGAACAAGAAAGTATCCACTGAGTGTGACAGCTATTTACGTCTCAGAAATAAAATGACTTCTAATGACATCGTGTTGGGCTTTGTTTTTCCTTTTCAGACTGTATTGGGGCCATTGGAAGCTTCTTCCTCCTGGGCCTTTACACTATAAATTTCTTCAATGGTCCCAGGCTGAGGCCCCTAAACTGGCTTCTCTTTCACTTGGCCTTTGTCACTTGGTGCTTCTTTAAAGAGATTCCTCAGACAGTTGCTACTTTGGGCCTTAATAATTTCTTTGATGAAGGGAGATGTAAACTTTTCTATTACTTTCACCAAGTGGCCCAGGGCATTTCTTTGGTGACTACCTGAGTGGCTTCAAAGCCATTATTTTAAGTCCTAGAAGTTCCAGGGAAGCAGAACTCAAAGCCATAGCCCAAAAGTGCATTATCCAAATCAGTTTCTTTTCCAATGGACTTTTCATCTGTTGTCAAGTTGGTTAATTCTTTTACATATCAATGGTCCAAAAGGAAGCAAAAATATCAATGTCAGAAATTATTTCATGTGTTTTATGCTATAATTTATCCTTTATTTACTGTTGCACCATATGTTAATAATCTGCCTTCCTGATGTTTTATGTGTAGGAATCATTTTGGGGACCAGTGGATATGACATTTGGCTTGTACAGAAACCACCAGAAAGTCTAGTTTATTCATGATAATAATCTCATATTTAGCAGCTCCCCTGAGACCACAGCCTGTCAAACCATACTACTGTTGGTTAGCATATTTGTATCTTTTTACTTACTGAATTCTATTTTTACATCAAATATTTTAAAGAAGAAACCAACTTTCTGACTGGTTCATATCCCTGCCTTCTTAGCTGCTTGCTTTCAAGCTTGTTGTACCTTTATTCTAATTGTCAGTGACTCTCAAATCCCCAAGTACTCCATGGCACTCCACAAAAGTAAAAAGATTCCGATCCAAAGACCCATCATAATACCATTAGGTGATACAACAGGAAGAGTTTTGGCCCTTTCAATCAAGAAGACCTGAGTACAAATTCTTTCTCAGATACTTAGTGGCAATATAAGGTTGGACATTTCACTTACCCTCATTCTGACTGAATACTATCATTTGTAAAATGGGGATTATATTAATACCTACTGCCTGGGCTTCTTTTGAAGATCACAGGCGGTAATAGTTGTAAAATGCTTTGAGAGACTTAAATACTGTACAAATGTTAAGTGTTAGAATTATTGTTATTATTATTGCTGTTAATCAGGTTTAGATTTTCTTATGTCTTGGGGACAGGATCTTGAGGGGATCATTATTCTGAAACAGAAAATTATGCCACAGATGTGAGTTCAATCTGCCTCCTTTTGAAAACTTGACACCTCATGGTGCTAATGTTGATGAATTCATCAGTTTGACTAAAGTCATGGAACTCTAGTAATAATTTCTATCTGTCAAATTCTATGATTTCTCAGCACAGCACTCAGCACCTATGTCCCCAATATCACTTTATTAATCTGACATCATGCAAGAGAATGCCCTCTCTACAACCTCTATGCAAGGTCTTACATTGTCTGTGTTATTATTAGTGCTAAAGAAATAAGGATTCTATACTTTTCAAGACCTAATTCCTTTTATTCTTACAACATGGAACTAGGAAGTCTCCAGTACTCTTCATATTCTCCCCATTTGTGTTCTTCACCATGAATCGTTCTTTTTACTACCCATATCTTTATCTTCTGCCAGCCATTTCCATTTCTAAGCTTCTCTAGATATTTACCAAAATAAACAATATGTATTTTACAGTAAAACTTTCCTACACTAAATATTCTTCAGTCATAGAGATGGAATTTATCTCAAATAATGGCCCTGGGAAATTTTAGTTGACAGAAACTCTTCCAAATTAGTCCATGGCTGTAAGAGTAAGAATGCATGTGTCACTACATGTAAACTGTGGGGAGGATTGATCCAAGGCAGTAGATTAATGCAGGAACTCATCTGAACTCTCTCAAATTTACCTTGAAACAACTATAAAATAACACTTTGAAATAAATTCTGAAGCAGCAAAACCAAAAACAAAGAACGGGGTAAAATGAATTTCCATTAGTCTTGTGTAGGTGGTACCCAGGCAAATCAACAATAAGCCATAACCTAGCAAGCCAACAGTAATGGCCCAAGTCCTGCGACAGGCCAGTAGGAATGGCATGGATTCCCCTCCAGAGTTCAGCAATGAGTCCTCTGCGTAGGCCAGCAGTGATTCCTTGCAACCCCAGAATAAGCAGCTTGGGACATAACTTCGAGTAACTAACATTCCAATACTACATAAACTATTTGCAAAGATAAGCCAAGATAGTGTCATGTATACCAGAAAGATCAAAAACAGAGCAGGAAAATTGCAGACCAATCGCCCTTGGGAATATTATGGTAAACACACACACACACACACACACACACAACAGTATCAAGGATATTATAGTCCTATATCACAAGGATCATACACTATGACCAGGAAGAATTTGTACCAGGAATTTGACATTGGTTCAGTATTAGAAAAATCTATCAGCATAATTGACCATATCAGTAACAAACCAACAGAAATTACATGATTATCTCAACAATTGAAGACAACCTTTTTACAATATGTAACATCCACTCATGCCTTAAAAAATACTAGAGGGCATAGGAATAAATGGAGTTTTTGAAAAAATAATAAGTAGGGAATTCTATGAGGCAAGATGATGGATTAAGCAGTAAATCACTCTCACTCTCCCTTAATTACCTTGAAAATCCCAGAAAATGCTTTCCCAGGAAAAATCCTGGAACAGTGGAGCCAGCAGAAAGATGAGGAACAGTAGTCTTTTACCACATGAGCCTAGAGTGATTAACAGTAAAGTTCACTCTTCCTCTGGCTGAAGGGAACTAGTTCAGGATGGGAGACATCCTGCCAAGCTAACAGCAAGCCCCACCTCACCAGACCAAGGAAAGATGCTGAACCCTAGGTTGGTAGAGAAGACATGTATAAAAACTGGGAACCCTGCATGCCTTGGTATAGCCTGGGAACCTGGCAAACACCAGCACAGAGAACCACCAATTGATCCAGCGGACAGGTATTCACCAGCAACTGAGCCTATCCATAATGTAGTACAACCCCTGGGTGGGTGAGCAGCTAACCTCCAGTGGCCACACCCCATTCTATGTGCTTCAGTGTAATCTTGGGAAATGCAGAAAAGCCCCACCAGGTCTCTGCACACACCAGCCACCACAGCCAGCTCCAGTTTCTTACTAGCTAAGCTACAGTCCCTATAGACCACAATAGCCAGTATCTGAGGTCCCAGAACAACAACAACAAAAACAAAAACATAGCCAGTGCCCTGGCCCCCAGCACAAGAAGCATGGCACAGTGCCCCCTATGCCCCAGAAGCACATGTGACCTTTAAAAGTCAGGAAAAGTTCAAGCAACATGAGAAAAAAGCAACATATGAAAAAAACCAAAGGCCATAGACTTTTATGATAATGACATGGAAGATCAAAATCCAAATTCAGAACAGGACAGCATCGTCAATATACCCACATCTGAACCCTGAAAGGGGAATATGAACTTATCTCAAGTCCAAAAAGTCGTTTTGGAAGAGGTCAAAGAGGATTTTAAAAATCAAATTATAGACATGGAAGAAAAATTGAACAATTCCTTCAAAAATACAATTGACAAAATGGGAAGGGGGAGTATATTAAAGAAAACAACTCCTTAAAAAGTAGAATTGGCAAAAGGGAAAAGAAGGTACAAAAACTAACCGAAGAAAACAATTTGTTGATTCCAAGACTGAACCTCGAGTGGGAGTGTTTGTCCTGTTGCTGCTCCTGCTCTGCCTTGCCCTTCCTGTCCTGCCCGGCCCAACCCACCCGGTCTGCCACCATGACCCATGCTGATATTGCCCTGATTGGACTGCCTGTCATGGGCCATAACCTAATTTTAAACCTGAATGATCATGGCTTTGTGGTGTGTGCTTTTAATAGAACAGTCTCCAAAAGTGATGATTTCTTGGCCAACAAGGCAGAGGGAATTAAGGTGGTTGGAGCTCACTCCCTGGAGGAAACGGTTTCCAAGCTGAAGAAACCCCATCGTATCATCCTGCTTGTCAAGGCTGGCCAGGCTGTCAATGATTTCACTGTGAAACTGGTGCCCTTTTTGGAAGCTGGTGACATTATCATCAATAAAGGCAATTCAGAGTACAGAGATACCACAAGTCAATGCCAAGAGCTCAAGGCTAAAAACATCTTGTTTGTGGGAAGTGGTGTGAGTGGTGGAGAGGATGGGGCCCACTATGTGCCATCTCTCATGCCTGGAGGGAACAAAGAAGCCTGGCCCCACATCAAGACAATCTTCCAAAGCATCATTGCCAAAGTGGGCACTGGGGAACCCTGCTGTGATTGGATGGGAGATGAAGGTGCTGGTCACTTTGCCAAGATGGTGCACAATGAGATAGAATATGGAGACATGCAGCTGATTTGGGAGGCCCACCACTTGATGGAAGACATCCCGGGCATGGAGCACAATGAAATGGCCAAGGTATTCAAAGGCTGGAATAAGGGAATAAGACAGAGTTGGACTCCTTCCTAATTGAAATCACAACCAACATCCTTAAGTTCCAAGATAATGATGGCCAACACCTTCTGCCTAAGATCAGGGATCGCGCCGGCCAGAAAGGCACTGGGAAGTAGACAACCATCTCCACCCTGGAGTATGGGGTCCCCATGACCCTCATAGGAGAAGTTGTCTTTACACAATGTCTGTCATCTCTAAAGGATGAGCAGATCCAAGCCATCAAGAAGTTGGTGGGCCCCTAGAGGACTAAGTTTGGGGGTGACAAGAAATCATTCTTGGAGGACATTCGAAAGGCCCTCTATGCCTCCAAGATTATCTCTTACACCCAAGGATTTATGCTTCTGCATCAGGCAGCCAAGGAGTTCGTCTAGACACTCAATTATGGTGGGACTGCCCTCATGTTAAGGGGAGGCTCTATAATCTGCAGTGTCTTCCTGGAGACGATAAAAGTCACCTTTGACCAGAACCTCCAGCTCCAGAACCTTCTCCTGAACAATTTCTTTAAGAATTCTGTGCAGAACTGCCAGGACTTGTGGCAGTGGGCTATCAGCAGTGGCATGCAGGCTGGCATCCCCATGCCCTGCTTCACCACTGTGTTTTCCTTCTATGATGGGTACAGACACAAGATGCTGCCTGCCAAATTGATCCAGGCTCAGAGGGATTACTTTGGAACTCACACCTATGAACTCTTAGCCAAACTGGGACACTTCATCCACTGGATAGGCCATGGTGGCAGCATATCCTCCTCATCCTACAATGCCTAACCAGACTGTCTGCTGTTGGAATTCCATAGACCTGGGACATTCCTGCCACCCTCCTCAGCTTGCACTGCATTTGCTTCTGAAAATCAATTGCTGTAAGGGCCCTCCCCTCAGAGGCAGACAGTAAAGCAGGTACAGTGACTCTGTGGAGACCTCCCTCCTGCCCTCTAGCCCTTGCTTCTTAGAGCTGCCTAGAAACTGATCATGGGAACGACAGCTCTGCCAGAGGCCCTGCCATCTGGTGACATCCAGGGAGGGAGCAGGCTCCAGAGGGGAGCAACACGGACATCGTGGTTGGGAAAGGCTGGTGGGATCTGACCAAATTGGAATCCTTGTTGGTCTGAGACAGGGCAACAGCCCATATTCCACCTTTTAATAAAACCCCATTGAAAGAAAGAAAGAAAGAAAGAAAGAAAGAAAGAAAGAAAGAAAGAAAGAAAGAAAGAAAGAAAGAAAGAA
>JAQQSW010002384.1:0-14974 GCA_028646575.1 Pseudocheirus occidentalis
TCTAGTCTGTCTTCCTCCCATTTCATGCTTTGACCCTTTTTGTCCACAGAAAAGGATTCTAGAGTTTTATTGTTGTTCTTATTTTGCTTCCTTTTCCTCATGTTGGCCAGTCAATTAATTGATTGGTTTTTTTTTTTTTAGCTCTGTGAAACTCTGCTTCCGGGGGGGAAGCTCTGTTCCAAATCGCTGGGGTTTTTCCAGCTGCCGGAGCTACTAGGGGGGTATTGCAAGTCCCCCCAGCTTTGGCTTGCCGAAGGTGTACCCCAAGACCACCACCCAAGACCACAATCCAGATCCAGGCCACTCAATGCAAGAGCACTTGGCCCTGATCAATCGATTCAACCCCCCCCTGTGGAGTCCTCATTCCAGGGGTCTGAAGCAGCCTGGTGGGGGCCACTGCCACTGGTTCCAGTAGTTCCCCTCCCCCACTGCTTCCTTGCCCTGGGGGCAGATTTGCTGAACCGCTTTACCTCTCCTAAATTAATTTTCAAAGTTTCACTTTCACTAACCGTCTCTGACCAGGATTTTAAGATCCCCTCAGGCAGGTGCTTTAGATCGTCTCTGAAGTAGACTCTTACACTCACACAAAAATACAGAAAACACATCTCTCACTGAATGCAGGTCGGCAGGGGCTCATCGTGGAGCAGAGGCTGGCTCAGCCTGAAGCCGAGACCACAACCAGGCCTGGGGCAGTGGGAAGGAGCCAAGATGAGCTGAGCCGAGCCCCACCGGAGCCATTCTACAGAGGAGAGGAACTACAGCCTCCAGCACCTCCACATCTGCCAAGACGTGAGGAAAGGGTACGGGAGAGGGGCAGCTCACACCAGAGCAGAGACCAGCCCAGCTCAAAACCTCAGCTGCGGCCAGGCCAGGCCCCAGGGAGGCCAGGAGCCAAGAAGAGGAGGGAGGGAGTTTCCAAAGGTAGATGTAAGACAATGAAATCAGTGGGAACAGGGAGATCAAATGTGACTTTCAATGCATAGTATAGAGACCAGTGCCATTGGATCTCAGAGTAGATAGAGAGAAGTAAGGAGTAGGAAGACAGGAAAAGTAGGAATTGATTTACAGTGTTAAAGGTTGCAGAAAGGTGAAGAAGGATGAAATTTGAGAAAATACCATTAAATTTGGTGATTAGGAGATGATTAATAATTTTGGAGAGTACAGTTCTAGTTGAATAATAACACTGGAATACAGAATTAGAATTAAGAATTATTATTATTAAGAATTAAGAATAGAGTAAGAGGAAAAGAAGTGAAGGAACCTATTATAGATATATTTCTCAAGAAATTTGCATACAAAAGGGAAGAAGAATATAGTCTGACATTTAGCTGGGATGGACAGTTTAGGTAAAAACATATAGATTCTTTAACCAGATACCTTCTCCAGGATTTTTCTTTCATTTGGTCTTGAGTTTCAGTTTAAATTGCCTCTTTTTGACCAGTTCAATATATTTTTGTAACAGCTACTTTGCATTTTCCTAATTTTTCCAATGTTAAATTTTGGTTTTAGTACTTTTTTTGGTTTCATAAAGTCATTGCTTTATTTTCAAGACATTCTAATTTGATTCTCTGGTTTTGTCTCCTGTTGTGGTTTGGGACAGGTTTCCTGGGCTCTGGGTTGGAAATGAGACATCTAGAATCTGGTCTCTAGAAATGCTTAGGAAATTGTGGGACCCTGTTTCCTGCAAAGATTGGGCCTCAGGTACTCAACTTGCTCCATGAACTGCTCTGGGACCTGAACCCCTCACATATTTTCTTTTTTATTTTCTCTGACTTGTCTCTACTCAGAGCTTCTGCAGGATTCAAGCCATTTTTAAATGCAATTTTGGAGTAGACTGAAGCATTTATACTTATTTCACTTTAATTTTCTTTATCATTATCCCCTTTGATGCATAATTAGAGGTTTCTGGAGGCTTTTCTGGGAAACTTAGGTTCCTCTTGAATGTAGATGTAGAATCTATATATTAATATTCCACACATTCCCACAATTATGGGTCTCAAATTGTAAACTGTAAAGTTCATTTAAGGCTGAGGGTTTATTTTCCCCAGGTGGGGAGGATGAGGAGCCCTTCTATGGCCATGATCCAGAGACACAAGTGATCAGGAAGGAAATATGCTCCTTGACTTGCATCTATTATTGCTTTTGCAAAAATCTCTTCTTCCCACGTGTTTTTTTTTTCATTTCATCATCACCATGAATTAATATCATGTGTACATATACAAGATGTATTGAAGTTTTGGATGGTAGTATTGCTATACAAATTAAATTGATCTTTGTGCCCAAACTCAGAGAGATTATAATCTATTTTACAGATGGAAGTGGCAAAAAGAGATTCCAAGAGCAAAATAATGCTAAAAATTATTCAAAACATATTAAGTAAAAATGTTGCTTTAATGATATCTGAGAGTATCAAGTCTTTCTCCCCCTCCAAATCTTTTTACCTGTCCCCCTCCCTCTCTTTTTTCTTCCATCTCTCTCTCCTTCTCTCTCTCTCTCTCATCCAAGAAGACATATATTTTTAAAAACAGACTTTATTAACACTAGTTTTTATATCACACTAATTTGAGAACTTACCCTTATCATTCCCAGGACTGAGTGCTCTCTTTAAGAAACAACTAACTAAATGAAGAAAATATCACTTCTCTCTTGAGCCTTGAATAAGTAAAGGACATGACTACACTGTTTACATTTTCTAAAGCATGTGGCACAGAAGGGAGCAATCATAAGTACAAATTATTCTCCTACTTCAGTATTTTGACAGACATATGCAATCATTATTGTGGCTACTCCTAACAGGAGAGTTTGGAACCCATCCTTGTTTTCTCATCTAGTGTAATTCTTGTCCATTATCTTCCAAAAATTTTCCATACAAAATCTATCCAATGTTCTAGATGTCTTGTTTTAGCACTTGTAATATTTTATGGGTAAACCTTCTGAGAGAGATATAATGAACTAATATAAGGAAAGAAACACATTATGGAGCATAGCCAATATGGGAATTTGTTTTTTCTGACTACACATATTTCTTTACAAGGTTGTTTGTTTATTTTTTTGTTTTGTAGTTTGGGGGGGGGGAGTTGAAGTGGGGAGGAAATTGTTTTCCTTTGGAAGGAAGTGGTAGGGAGAAAAAATAATGGATCATATTTAAAAATAAAATAAAAATTTGATGGCAAAAGCATCCTATGAACATTATTACCAAAATTTGCTTGTCAATCTATTATCATTCCCTTTGCAAATAAGTGGCTTAAGTTTTTATGCAAGTGTATATGTTCTTGGTGATCTTTAATCCAATTACTTACATGAAAATCATAATTAGTAAGAAAGTAGAGTTTGCTCATACTTACCATACACCTCTCCATTACATTTCAGAATAGTGAATTTTGATTCTTTGATAGCATTCTGTGATATTTAATATATGTTTCAGTAAAATGATATTTTATTTTAAGGAACTGATAGCATTAAACCTTGCACAATTTCTTGCATGCAACCCAGTGTGCTCTTCTCTTGTTTCAATTCTGGTATCAGTGCTGCTACTCCCCTAGAGTGGCTGTATAAGATATACATCTTGGTACTGATATTAGCACTGATAGACTAACAGAAGAAGACCATATGCAAGCTATAATTTTGGCAATATAATTCATTTTTAGTGAGTTGCTAGGTCTGCCCTTTTGAATGTCTTTTGGTCTGATGAAGAGGCACTTTAAAACTTGATTAGATAAGTCCACAAAGAGGATCATCAGGAGAACCCTATCATCTTACATTTTGATTTTGACAATATAACATGATTCCATGGCAGTGTTAAATACCTTTGAAGGGCATGGAGATCCAGGACAGAGAAATTAAAAATTATTGGACTACCTAAAAGCCATGATCAAAAAAAAGAGCTTAAATCATCTTTCATGAAATTATCAAGGAAAACTTCCCTGATATTCTAGAACCAGAGGGTAAAATAGAAATTATAAGAATCTACCAATCACCTCTTGGAAGAGATCCCAAAAGGAAAATTCCTAGGAATATTATAGCCAAATTCCAGAGTTCCCAAGTCAAGGGAAAATATTGCAAGCAGCCAGAAAGAAACCATTTGAGCATTTTGGAAATACAATCAGGATAACACAAGACCTAGCACCTTCTACATTTAAGAGATTTAAGGGCTTGGAATATGATATTTTGGAGGTCAGAGGAGCTAGGATTAAAACCAAAAATCACCTACCCAGCAAAACTGAGTATAATACTTCAGGGGCATCCAATGAAATAAGGGACTTTCAAGCATTCTTGATGAAAAGACCAGAGCTGAAAAGATTTGATTTACAAATACAAGAATCAAGAGAAGCATGAAAAGGTAAACAGGAAAGAGAAATCATAGGGGACTTATTAAAGATTAACTGTTTATATTCCTACATGGAAAGATGATATTTGCTGCTGATGAGACCTTTCTCAGTATTAAGGAAGTTGGTGGAAATAGTTTGGTAGGCAGGTACATAGATAGATAGATAGATAGATAGATAGATAGATAGATAGAGAGAGAGAGAGATACATACATACGTACATACGTACATACATACATACATACATACATACATATATACACACATACTTAGATGGTACATGGTGTTAACATTGAAGGGATATATCTAAAATAAAATTAAGGGGTGAGAGAAGAATATATTGGGAGAAGGAGAAAAGGAGAAATATAAACTCTCACACAGAAAGAGGCAAGAAAAAGTTTTCACAGTGGAGGGGAAGAAGCAGGAGGTGAGAGGGAATGAGTGAACCTTACTTTCACCATGTTTGGCTTAAGGAGGAAATAACATAACACACTCAATTGGATATCTTACCCTGCAAGAAAGTAAGGGGGGAAGGAGAATATTGGGGAGAGGTATTATAGAAGGGAGGGCAGATTAGGGGAATGAGAAATCAGAAGCAAACACTTTTGAAAAGGGACAGGGTCAAAGGGGAAAAAAGAATAAGTGGGGTGCAGGATAGGATGGAGGGAAATGTAGTTAGTCTTTCACAACATGACTATTATGGAAGTGTTTTGAATAACTGCACATGTATAACCAATATTGAATTGCTTGCTTTCTCAATGAGAGTGGGTGGAGAGGGAATCAAGGAGAGAATTTGCGACCCAAATTTTTAAAAACAAATGTAAAAAATCATTTTTACATGCAACTGGGAAATAAGATACACAGGCAATGGTGTAGATAAATCTATCTTCCTTTACAAGAAAATAAAGGGGAAAAGGATAGCAGAGGAGTGTGATAGAAGGGAGAACAAACTGGGGGAAAGGGTAAGCAGAATACATGCCATCCTTGGGTTGGGGGTAGGGGAGAGTTGGAGAGAAAATTGGGAACTTGAAATCTTGTGGAAATGAATGTAGAAAACTAAAAATTAATTAATTGTTTTTAAAAGAAAGTAAAAGGGGGATGGTTTCAGAAAAAGAAAACAAAACAAATAATAAAACATAGCAAAACCTGTATGAATTAATGCAAAGTTAAATGAGAAGGACCAGATCATCATGTACAGTTTTAGCAGTGTTGTAATAATGATTGACTGCGAAAGATTTGACTACTCTGAGAAATGTGATGAATTCTGAGTACTTATCGAAATACAATTTTTCTCAATTCTTTTATGCCTTTTTTGTTAAATGGCCAATATCTTTTGCATGAATTCATATGTGTAATTGATATATTTTACTTGCTCTATCAGTGGGTATGGGAGAATTTGGAGGGAGAAAATGTGGAATACAAAATTGAAAAAGAAAAAAATTGTCAAAAAATAAACAAATAATAAATTTGCATTTTTAATACAAGGCATATCAAAAGCCATCTAGTTCAACTCATTTTTTAAATACTCTCCTTTATAACATAAGCAACAAACAGTCCTACAAACTGCCCAAAAATATCTCATGCAAAGTGATTCCTTACCTTGGGAAAGATTCCATGACATCCTTGGACAGGGTTAATCCTTCAGAAGTTATCTATTGTTGATGATATTGTGATTTTTTTGTTTCCTTTCTATAGAAAGCCTATATGTATCTCTCTTCCACTTTTAATCATTATTTCCATTTCTGCCCTCTGGTTCAAGGTAGAGCAAATTAAATAATTTTTCCACATCCTTTCAAGTATTTGAACATTGCTATCATAACCTTCCTTTTCCCCCACCTTAGAACTGAGTCTTCTTTTCTTCCCACTACACACTTCCAGTTCCTTCAAATGTTCATTCATCATTTTTTAGACTCATCTAGATGCAATCCAACTTATCTATAGCCTTCCTAAAAATCAGTGTCCAGAACTTAACACAGTATCCTAGAGACAGTTTGATAAAAGAGAGTACTATGAAAATATCTCCTCTGGACAGCATGCATGTCTTTTTGCAGATTAGCATTGTATTATTTTTTTTATAAGACTTTTGACTTGTATGGTACTTGACATTCACTGAAACTCCCAGAAAGGTGTGTTTTTGTTTTACTTTATGCCTCTCCTCCTTGAATTGTTTAAACTCAAATATATTTCTTTTATTTCATATTATTTAATTTGATCTGCAATTCTTGCCTGTGTTTATCACCATCTTCCACTTCATGTCATTAGCAAATTTGACAAATATTCCATTTCAGCCTTCATCCAAATGATAATTTTTTTTCAGTGCACAAAGTTCCTGGGACTCTCTACTTCAGACTCCCTTTGAGCTAACATTAACCTCTGCCTTCTAATTATTATTAATATTATTATTATTTTAATCTGGTTACTTAACCAGTTTTATTTTATTTTATTTTATTTTATTTGCTGGAGTGTCAACATTTTAATCACTTGTCTCCTGGGAGCCGAGGGCGCACTGGAGGCAGCTCAGAACTGGATCACTTGCCCCTTCCTCTTCTTGTCTCCTCCCAGCTCGAAATGCTTGCAGCGCTTGATGGCCAGCATCCTCTTGGACCTGCAGTTGGGCTCCACGCACTCGAGCCTCAGCACGATCTTCTTCCTGGTCTTGGCCTTCTTGCGGAAGATGGGCTTGGTCTGGCCGCCGTAGCCGCTCTGCTTGCGGTCGTAGCGCCGCTTGCCCTGTGCGTACAGAGAGTCCTTGCCCTTCTTGTACTGTGTCACCTTGTGCGGCTGGTGCTTGCCGCACTTCTTGCAGTAGGTGCGCCGGGTCTTGGGCACATTCACCATGGCGGCGGCTGCGGCTGCGGCTGCGGCTGCAGAGAAGAGGAGGAGGAGGCGGCGGCGCCGGGGGCACTTCCCAACTCTGCTTCACGCGGGGCCGGGCTTCTTTTCGGCTTCTCGGAGGCACGAAGGACACGGGAGGAGACGGAGGAGGTGGAGGACAGTTCGGGGGGGAAGAAGCTGCCGGGAGGCGAGCGGGGCTCAGCGCGCGCCCGCACGAGGCTCCGGGGAGGACGGGCCGAAGGGCCGGGCGCCGTTCTATTGGCCCGCTCGGGGCGGAAACGGAAGTGCTACTTAACCAGTTTTAAATCATTTTATCTTTTCATTGAACCCATAACTTTGAATCTTAGGGGGAAAAATTAATAAGGGATGCTTTGTTGAATTCTGAATATACTATACGTATACTATTTCCCTACCTTACCGGTCTTGTTTCTACTGAAGTTCAAAAGTCATAAACCTAAAAAGTCCATGAAAGTGAGGCTACTTGGGACCAGGTCTTCCCTTGTTCTACAACCCTACTCTAGAATCCCAGTTATTCTTGGAACTGGGAAATAGATGCAATGTTGGTTTCTAGTTCTGTCTACTTCTAAAATGTATTATTTATTTCTGTTCTCTGAGAATTTACCAATCCACAGTAACTGACCTTTTCCATTTACTTTTGCAGTTACCTAGAAGAGATTTTTGATTTAACATATTAACTCCTAGAGTAGTCCAACTCAGATTTCACTGGCTTTAGCCTGGTTTCCAACTGCATATCCAGAAATTTAATCTTGTCCTGTTTCCTTATGTAGTCATTTTCCTGGAGTTTATGAACTTCAGGCCTTCATCCTTACAGTATCCCTCCTAGAATAATTGGTTATGCCTTAGTAGGTTTCTTGTGCAGTTACTTACCAGGAGATCAGAGTTTTTGACCCTTGGAGTACCTCAATCAGAGATGGTATTGGCTCTAGGCAATCTTGTAGGACATTCCCAGATCTCTAGTCCCACTAATCTTGGCCTATTTCTTGAATACCCATTAGTCGACCCCAAACCATAGAGTCATCTTTATTTTGGGTCCCATTTCCTTGTTCTTCTATGAAGTACAGGGCCCTTCTTCTTTTTCTTGTTTCTATTGTGGTTTGCTTTCACATGTTTCTTTTCTTCATTGTTAATGGCTATTGCTTAGGTGCTGCAGCCAGCACAGCCTGGGCCTAGGAACCAGCTGAGAGAAATAAAGAGAAAGTGAGAGAAAGTTTCTAGCTGAATAAGAAAAGGGGGAGAGACACGGGGATGTATTCCATAGTCTGTTTATTGAAGAACCATTTCATACAGAGCCAAAGATACAAGAAAATCATAGAGCTTATATTCCTTATTTCAGGGGTGATTACATGACTTGGGTCTTGCCTTTCTCCTGATCTCAGCCCAAGGCTAATCAGTCATTAAGATCTTTATCCTAAAACCACTTTCTCAGGCACAGTAGACCAAGACTTGCAAATTAACTTTCAGTACAGTCTTTAGATATTAACAAAACCAATGACAGCATCCACCCAACAAGATTATACTTTCCTTGCGTATCTGCTTAATGACCTTGTAGAACTGGGGAGGGGAGCTAGTGTGCCAAGACACCAAAAAGTCTTGCCCCTCAACATCCCCCCACTTTACTTATTTATATGAGAGGGGAACATTGCATTAACAAAGTCCTAACAGACTTCTGAGAGTTCTCCTTGAGCCCCCTGTAGCATATAGGGCCACGGGCAGAATCATGCAGTTGGACATTATATATAGCTTGTTGAATAATGCAAGAAAAACAGGAAATAAGGATGGGTAAGCAGGTACATAAACCTAATAATGCCACCCCTATTCCTATGTAGGTTATAATTTGTTGTGTTTGCCCAGGTAATATCCCCTGAGCTCTCTTAATCCAATCTGCTATATTCTGTGCCCCAAGATTTGGTAATAAGGATTGTTGTCTTTCTTTATCCATGAGGTGGGCCAAGTTCTCCAAATCATTTATATAGAAGAGATGTGTTATGATCACCCCATAGCCCATTAAGATGATTTTTAATTTGGGCTATGCCATATTCTGACTAATTATATTTTTTGTTTACCATACAGAAAAACATATATCTATAATCATATATTAACTTTTGCTTAACTTGCATCAGGTCACTTTCTTCAGCTCAGGTAATTACATCATCTCTGAACTGAGTTATTACTTTATAAAAATTATTATTGATTTCTGATTGTAACAGAAATCCTCATGAAACATTGGCAGACAATTCATGCAAAAACTGAGCTTGCACTATCTGATTTTGTACAGTGCTAACAGAAGTAGACATATCAACACTGCTCACAATATTAGAAATGAAAGCAATTATCCCAATACAAGAAATACAACAATTATCCCAACAATACAAGAAATACACCTCTTTTTTTATTAGAACCCAATTGGTGATTGATTTGACCAATAAAATGATCAGCAGAAGAGTAAAACCAATTTTCACTCTCCACAGGAAGCATAATTATACCAGGTGGTCTTATAACAAATACCAATTGTCCCAAGGAAGTATTACCATGACATTCAGAAACCTTACAATTAATACAGGTTACATTATAATGCTTATCAACCCTAGTGATTTTTACATTGCTCTGGTTTCCACACATGAATGCATATCTCCCCCCTAGACAGACCCGTACAATGGTGTGGTCAATTTTGCTTAAGTATGTCCCATTCATTAGGAGCAAAAGCAGAAAATACTGTTGTTATTGGGGAAGTATCCAAGCCAATTTGTTTAGGATACCCTCCATGTCTCTATTTAATGTTTGTATTATTGTGCCAGGAAACGTAGTTTTGCTGATCCACCTGATGGCAAGCAGATACATCAGTCCTACATTTCAAAAATGTGAAATCAGCTTGCCCTCATTTTATCTCTGGCTCCTTCTCCTCCACTGTAGGGCTAGCCTGGTTCTTGTCCTGGGGGTGGGCTGAGTTTGTGGTCTCTGCATTTGTTGACACAGGCCTTGTTCTCCTTTCTGGTATCCAAACTTCCTTCTTATCATCTGTGGAAACACACAAAAAAACCTCTGCCCGCACAGAGTGCAGACCTTCTTATTGTCCCTTAACATTTTTCCACATCACCCATTCAGTAGCTGCAGTTGCCTGGGGCTGTGACCTTTTAGAATTGCCAATTGTATGGTCAGTAATGACAACCCCAGAATTCATCTCGGGGTTCCCAGGTACCAGGTCCCTGGTTCCCCCTTTATTTTTGAAGAGCAGTTTTAAGGGTGCAGATTTTTCTTTCAACAATAGCTTGACCAGTGGGGTTATAAAGCATGGTAAATACTCCATTGAAGGCAGAATATACCTGTACATAATTCAGAGGACAGTTGGGGTTAAGTGTCTTACCCAAACTCACAAGGCTAGTAGGTGTGTCAGCTGTCAGATTTGAACTCAAGTCCTCCTGACTCTAATTATTAAAAAAAGCTTTTTGGAGGATCCTTAAGTAATTAATTCCAAACCAATAAGTTACTCCTAATAAAACATGCTTGCCCCATAAAACACTGTCTAAACAGGTATTATTTTCACAATAGTAATAAACTTTGAATGAAGTTGACGTTTTCATTAATACAAAATTATTTCACAAGTTACCTCCCTTTAAGAAATTTGCACTGAAACTTTTCCTCACATAGAAGACATTTCTGATATAGTTTCAGTAATTAATAGAATAACAGCTAGGTCCCTCAATCAGTTGTACCAGTACTCAATTATTCTAACCAAAAACCAAATTACCAGAAATTACATCACTTTAAAGGGCTTCTTTAGAGACTGACTCAGTGAGGCTTAGTGTGGGACTTCATAGCCTGAAGTATTTTCTGCCCCTTCTTGCCTCCTTCCTGGGAGAGAAATTCCTTACTTAATCAAGACAAAGACTCTTTAGGCAATCCGCCAGAACTTAAAGTTCACAGTAAATTTGAATCCTTTTACAAATTTTAAATTTCTTATTGCTCCTTTCCTGGGATTCCTGATGGATAAGGTTTCTAGGGGTCACCTAGATGAGGTCAGACTCCAGTAGTGAGTGGATAAGGGTGGGGAGTTCCTGTAGGCTACTGGAGACCATAGACAATGGTGGGCCAGGCCAGTTCAAGGGTGGAAACAAGAGCATCAAGTCTGGGAAACTATTGGAACAAAGGAAGGCTAAAGACTTGGGCAGAGTCACCACTTAAAGTCCATGACCTCGGGCAAATGTCTTCCATGAGGAGGTTCAAATACTGGGGTCTGATTCTCCTGGTCCCTTTATCTACTAATCTGTTTGTTCCCCATCATCTTATAACAAAATATCTTGTAAAATATTTCTTAATGAGAATATTTCCCTTTTTTCAAAAACAATTTATCCTAGTATCATTAACTGATCCACAGTTTCTAAATTCTCTAGTCAAAAAAATCTTTCCCACCTAATTGACAAACTTAGGTTTCACTGGCCTTTTCTTCACATAATTACCAATAATTGCTTCCCACAAATATATTTCTTAACTGATAGCTGAAACTTCCTTTTAAACAAAGAAAAATTTGAAAGATTATGATTTCTTAAATTACAATATTTCAAAGTATGATAACACAACACAATAATGTTTTCACATTTAAACTTGTAAATCCAAAACCCATTTAATTACCAATCCAGTGACCTCTATTCGGCTGGATGTATTTTTCAAACTGAGCCACATCCCTCTAAATAAACATATCTCTCTCTATATATATCCATACATATGCATATATATATATATATATATATATATACACATGTGTATATATATATATATATTTTTGCTTTGCTCAGTAAGAGTTCTATAAAAACACATTTCCAATTTACCTTGCACAGAGGATCATCCATAACTACAGGTAAAGGTTTATATACCTGGTTTTCTGAATAGCAGAAGTAACTTGACACATAACATTACATTTTACACAATTTTTCTCCATCTTTTAGCTTCAACCCAATTTAGGTTAAAACTGAAACCATTCCTGGCTTACAATGGTCAGCCATATGAGGATTTTTACAATTTAGATACCATTCATTGCATTTCCAAGATGAGTAGAGGCTTTTCTTTACTCAAATAGGGGAGGGTAATTCCCTACCATTCCTAAACCTTTTCTCTCTTATCAGATTAAGTGAATTTTACAAATTTCCCAAATTACAGTCATTTCAAAAATATTACAGCACTTGGGTCAGAGTGTTCCATTTCTCACTTTCTATTCCCATAAACGAATGTTACATTCCAGGGATTTACCAATTTGCCCAGTTATTTGGGGAGTAGAATGACTAGACATACAGATTGAAAATAGCAAAATTTCACATGTGCATTGTGCTCACATCTTTCACTTCCACTTATTTTGATTACAGAACTTAGCCAAAAAAGAAAAACAAGGACTTAATTAGATAGAACAGTTCTCCAACCATGCATCAATTTCACTTCATAGCCAGACTCAGGAATAGTCAGGTGTGAAATATTTTTTGCCGAAGGAACACAATGGATAAACTGAGTCAAGATCCCATCCTAACTTGAGGTTAGGATTGTCCTTTCAGTTTTTTCCGACACAGTTACCTCTAAGAGTCACACTCCCTGAGTACCTTGTGGCATTTCGCTTCTAAGATGAATTATTGACTACTGACTATTTATATATTTTAATAATCCATCAGACAATTCTCAAAACAGAATTCGTTATAGTCCCAAGAGCTTTTACCTCAGATGGCAAGTTTCACTAATCAAAAATTTTACAAGGACACATGTATCAAATTTGACTTGTCCTCATGTGAAAACCAATCATTAGAGATGATTATTATTAGATATTTGCACATTCCCAGCATGCCATATTCCCTGGTTAGGAACTCTATAACCCAAACAAGCTCTTTGGTGATCTTATAAAATGAGGGAGAGTGGAGAAAGACCCCCTAAAAAGAGCCGCCTTTTCCACCCCACAGAATGGAGTTGCCATGGGCTGTTTTTTTTTTTTACAAGCCCTGAGGGCTACTCTGAATGGCAGAAGAACCCTCCTTTCCATACCACACACACACACACACACACACACACACAGACATACACACACACACAGAGTAATCAATTAACAGTTTTAGGTTTTAGCAGTAAAACATAACCACAATCTTATAATTTTCATATGCGATTGGCAAATTGTTTTAGCTTATGGCACAAACAAGAAGTTTCAGATGATATCAGTTGCATTCCCAGATTATATCATTGATAAAAGGATGGATTGTCTTACCTAGTGCAGACAGTTGCTGGCTTCCTGCCTTGTGGGGGCTATTTCCAGGCTTTCTGTGGCAGGGGCTCATGGCCATTACCAGCCAGGCCCCCATGTTAGCTGATTCCCCTTCCCCCTCCTTCTTTTACCATGTGGGGGAAGGATCAAATCCTTTTTTCCTAATCTGATCTGGGATGAGAAGAGTTAATAGAAAGTTCCAGAGCTATTTTACAGTTGCTAAGCTATTTCTAATTTTTCACTTCTGTGCCCAACCCTTAAAATTTTGAGTGGGATGATGAATTTTAAGGCTAGTGCCCTTTCTTTCTTAGAATACCTTAAGCAGGAATCAGTGACCCGGTTTTCCTGAAAAAACCTATTTAGGGCTACAACAAACCGAGGAGTGAAACTTAGAAAATTCACAGTAGGTTTTAATATAATTGTTAGCATTATCAAATTATCACAACAAATTAGTTTGCAAATGAAAAATTTAGTAAGCCTTTAGGATCACACAAGATTTTGGAAAACATTTCTTTGTAAAGTGGATTTTCCTTTCCTTAAAAAAAAAGGTTTACAATTTATCCTGATGTTAAAGGAAATAACCACTAAACCTTAATAAACTAAATTAGATGGAAATTTTAAAGATTGGGATTTATCAAACAATGTTGGTATAAAATGTCTTTTTAAGCATCACAAATCCAAAAGGGCCACTAAAGCAAAAATTCTCAATAATCACAAATTCCTAAGTACCAAAGGATGTTTACCTTTTTCTAAATGATCTTTCCCAATTAAACTAGCCTTATCACAATAACAAAATTTACCTGGCCTTTAAGAACTTAATAGGAATACACAGTGTTGAGCAAATTGATTCTGGATTTATAATCACTAGTGGTAACATGTTAATTTCTAAGGTCCAATACTCTTAGTGTTTTAAAAGAAAAGACTTGAAAATGCATGAAGGTCTTGAGTTAACAACACAGGTCACAGAGACCCTGAAGGCAGGGTGTAAGGATCCCCAAAGACAACCAATTGCAGAGACCCATCTCCCCAAATTCCTACAGTCAAGAAACAACACAGGGTAAAAAGTTCACTAAAGTGGAGCAAGGTGCTTCTTTTAAGTTTTGGAGACCAATTTTTTTACTAAGCTTGTTTAGTTACAAATCACTTTCCTAGATTATTTTGAAGTCAGGCTGTGTTGCAAGTGAACACTAGGCACTTTACCTTAATATCTCCTCCCTGAATTCCCCTCCTAGCATCCTCCTAGCCACTTCTTACCACTTGTCCCAGCGTCCCAGGACAGAGGGAAGAAGGCAAATGTGACTGACCCCGCATCCCCTTGTATGAGGGTCCACATTCCAACTGACCGCCCAGAAGTCAGTAGAGTTTCAGACGCCACTGGAAGTGTCTAGGCACTCCAGGAGTCTTGATGCTAGGAAGACAGTAGGAGCAGAAAGGTCTGGGGAAGAGAACAAGGAAAAGAATGCTTACCTGTTATCTGAGTGGCTAGGAGAAGATCATCAGAGTCCATACTTGCCAAAATGAGGTGGTTCATGGTTGGGCAATCATACCTTCTCCTTAGCCAAAG